>OX424497.1:0-250001 GCA_949152395.1 Agrochola litura
TCACACGCGCGGCTACCTCGGAAAAACTGAAATTTTTTATAAATACCTACGAAATTCTAGTCCACCTAACCGATGCTGTATTAAACATAAATCACAATAACTTTGTACTTAGGAGACGGATTTTGAAGCGGTTTTCGACGCAGTTAATTTTAATTGGGCTCTGCCCCGCCTTTCCACCTATCCTAATCAATATACTTGCTAAAATAATATTATAATCTATTTTTCGTAAATTTCACTTCTTAAAAACACTAAAATCTCATTTATTTCAAAAATTTTCACTTTAAGATCAGCTGTTTTGATATTAGTAATTACTTACCTGCCACACCTTCAGGCTGGACCGCGTTTCGTGATCTGTCTCGTTGGTTGGTAGAACAAAAAATTCTATAATCACCTTTTTTTCACGTTTTTTCACTATAAATTCAAAATATTGTTCGCCACCTACCTCTTATTACTCCGTTTTCCATTAGCCCGCGCGCAGACGCGTGTTTTGACACCTCACACGCGCGGCTACCTCGGAAAAACTGAAATTTTTTATAAATACCTACGAAATTCTAGTCCACCTAACCGATGCTGTATTAAACATAAATCACAATAACTTTGTACTTAGGAGACGGATTTTGAAGCGGTTTTCGACGCAGTTAATTTTAATTGGGCTCTGCCCCGCCTTTCCACCTATCCTAATCAATATACTTGCTAAAATAATATTATAATCTATTTTTCGTAAATTTCACTTCTTAAAAACACTAAAATCTCATTTATTTCAAAAATTTTCACTTTAAGATCAGCTGTTTTGATATTAGTAATTACTTACCTGCCACACCTTCAGGCTGGACCGCGTTTCGTGATCTGTCTCGTTGGTTGGTAGAACAAAAAATTCTATAATCACCTTTTTTTCACGTTTTTTCACTATAAATTCAAAATATTGTTCGCCACCTACCTCTTATTACTCCGTTTTCCATTAGCCCGCGCGCAGACGCGTGTTTTGACACCTCACACGCGCGGCTACCTCGGAAAAACTGAAATTTTTTATAAATACCTACGAAATTCTAGTCCACCTAACCGATGCTGTATTAAACATAAATCACAATAACTTTGTACTTAGGAGACGGATTTTGAAGCGGTTTTCGACGCAGTTAATTTTAATTGGGCTCTGCCCCGCCTTTCCACCTATCCTAATCAATATACTTGCTAAAATAATATTATAATCTATTTTTCGTAAATTTCACTTCTTAAAAACACTAAAATCTCATTTATTTCAAAAATTTTCACTTTAAGATCAGCTGTTTTGATATTAGTAATTACTTACCTGCCACACCTTCAGGCTGGACCGCGTTTCGTGATCTGTCTCGTTGGTTGGTAGAACAAAAAATTCTATAATCACCTTTTTTTCACGTTTTTTCACTATAAATTCAAAATATTGTTCGCCACCTACCTCTTATTACTCCGTTTTCCATTAGCCCGCGCGCAGACGCGTGTTTTGACACCTCACACGCGCGGCTACCTCGGAAAAACTGAAATTTTTTATAAATACCTACGAAATTCTAGTCCACCTAACCGATGCTGTATTAAACATAAATCACAATAACTTTGTACTTAGGAGACGGATTTTGAAGCGGTTTTCGACGCAGTTAATTTTAATTGGGCTCTGCCCCGCCTTTCCACCTATCCTAATCAATATACTTGCTAAAATAATATTATAATCTATTTTTCGTAAATTTCACTTCTTAAAAACACTAAAATCTCATTTATTTCAAAAATTTTCACTTTAAGATCAGCTGTTTTGATATTAGTAATTACTTACCTGCCACACCTTCAGGCTGGACCGCGTTTCGTGATCTGTCTCGTTGGTTGGTAGAACAAAAAATTCTATAATCACCTTTTTTTCACGTTTTTTCACTATAAATTCAAAATATTGTTCGCCACCTACCTCTTATTACTCCGTTTTCCATTAGCCCGCGCGCAGACGCGTGTTTTGACACCTCACACGCGCGGCTACCTCGGAAAAACTGAAATTTTTTATAAATACCTACGAAATTCTAGTCCACCTAACCGATGCTGTATTAAACATAAATCACAATAACTTTGTACTTAGGAGACGGATTTTGAAGCGGTTTTCGACGCAGTTAATTTTAATTGGGCTCTGCCCCGCCTTTCCACCTATCCTAATCAATATACTTGCTAAAATAATATTATAATCTATTTTTCGTAAATTTCACTTCTTAAAAACACTAAAATCTCATTTATTTCAAAAATTTTCACTTTAAGATCAGCTGTTTTGATATTAGTAATTACTTACCTGCCACACCTTCAGGCTGGACCGCGTTTCGTGATCTGTCTCGTTGGTTGGTAGAACAAAAAATTCTATAATCACCTTTTTTTCACGTTTTTTCACTATAAATTCAAAATATTGTTCGCCACCTACCTCTTATTACTCCGTTTTCCATTAGCCCGCGCGCAGACGCGTGTTTTGACACCTCACACGCGCGGCTACCTCGGAAAAACTGAAATTTTTTATAAATACCTACGAAATTCTAGTCCACCTAACCGATGCTGTATTAAACATAAATCACAATAACTTTGTACTTAGGAGACGGATTTTGAAGCGGTTTTCGACGCAGTTAATTTTAATTGGGCTCTGCCCCGCCTTTCCACCTATCCTAATCAATATACTTGCTAAAATAATATTATAATCTATTTTTCGTAAATTTCACTTCTTAAAAACACTAAAATCTCATTTATTTCAAAAATTTTCACTTTAAGATCAGCTGTTTTGATATTAGTAATTACTTACCTGCCACACCTTCAGGCTGGACCGCGTTTCGTGATCTGTCTCGTTGGTTGGTAGAACAAAAAATTCTATAATCACCTTTTTTTCACGTTTTTTCACTATAAATTCAAAATATTGTTCGCCACCTACCTCTTATTACTCCGTTTTCCATTAGCCCGCGCGCAGACGCGTGTTTTGACACCTCACACGCGCGGCTACCTCGGAAAAACTGAAATTTTTTATAAATACCTACGAAATTCTAGTCCACCTAACCGATGCTGTATTAAACATAAATCACAATAACTTTGTACTTAGGAGACGGATTTTGAAGCGGTTTTCGACGCAGTTAATTTTAATTGGGCTCTGCCCCGCCTTTCCACCTATCCTAATCAATATACTTGCTAAAATAATATTATAATCTATTTTTCGTAAATTTCACTTCTTAAAAACACTAAAATCTCATTTATTTCAAAAATTTTCACTTTAAGATCAGCTGTTTTGATATTAGTAATTACTTACCTGCCACACCTTCAGGCTGGACCGCGTTTCGTGATCTGTCTCGTTGGTTGGTAGAACAAAAAATTCTATAATCACCTTTTTTTCACGTTTTTTCACTATAAATTCAAAATATTGTTCGCCACCTACCTCTTATTACTCCGTTTTCCATTAGCCCGCGCGCAGACGCGTGTTTTGACACCTCACACGCGCGGCTACCTCGGAAAAACTGAAATTTTTTATAAATACCTACGAAATTCTAGTCCACCTAACCGATGCTGTATTAAACATAAATCACAATAACTTTGTACTTAGGAGACGGATTTTGAAGCGGTTTTCGACGCAGTTAATTTTAATTGGGCTCTGCCCCGCCTTTCCACCTATCCTAATCAATATACTTGCTAAAATAATATTATAATCTATTTTTCGTAAATTTCACTTCTTAAAAACACTAAAATCTCATTTATTTCAAAAATTTTCACTTTAAGATCAGCTGTTTTGATATTAGTAATTACTTACCTGCCACACCTTCAGGCTGGACCGCGTTTCGTGATCTGTCTCGTTGGTTGGTAGAACAAAAAATTCTATAATCACCTTTTTTTCACGTTTTTTCACTATAAATTCAAAATATTGTTCGCCACCTACCTCTTATTACTCCGTTTTCCATTAGCCCGCGCGCAGACGCGTGTTTTGACACCTCACACGCGCGGCTACCTCGGAAAAACTGAAATTTTTTATAAATACCTACGAAATTCTAGTCCACCTAACCGATGCTGTATTAAACATAAATCACAATAACTTTGTACTTAGGAGACGGATTTTGAAGCGGTTTTCGACGCAGTTAATTTTAATTGGGCTCTGCCCCGCCTTTCCACCTATCCTAATCAATATACTTGCTAAAATAATATTATAATCTATTTTTCGTAAATTTCACTTCTTAAAAACACTAAAATCTCATTTATTTCAAAAATTTTCACTTTAAGATCAGCTGTTTTGATATTAGTAATTACTTACCTGCCACACCTTCAGGCTGGACCGCGTTTCGTGATCTGTCTCGTTGGTTGGTAGAACAAAAAATTCTATAATCACCTTTTTTTCACGTTTTTTCACTATAAATTCAAAATATTGTTCGCCACCTACCTCTTATTACTCCGTTTTCCATTAGCCCGCGCGCAGACGCGTGTTTTGACACCTCACACGCGCGGCTACCTCGGAAAAACTGAAATTTTTTATAAATACCTACGAAATTCTAGTCCACCTAACCGATGCTGTATTAAACATAAATCACAATAACTTTGTACTTAGGAGACGGATTTTGAAGCGGTTTTCGACGCAGTTAATTTTAATTGGGCTCTGCCCCGCCTTTCCACCTATCCTAATCAATATACTTGCTAAAATAATATTATAATCTATTTTTCGTAAATTTCACTTCTTAAAAACACTAAAATCTCATTTATTTCAAAAATTTTCACTTTAAGATCAGCTGTTTTGATATTAGTAATTACTTACCTGCCACACCTTCAGGCTGGACCGCGTTTCGTGATCTGTCTCGTTGGTTGGTAGAACAAAAAATTCTATAATCACCTTTTTTTCACGTTTTTTCACTATAAATTCAAAATATTGTTCGCCACCTACCTCTTATTACTCCGTTTTCCATTAGCCCGCGCGCAGACGCGTGTTTTGACACCTCACACGCGCGGCTACCTCGGAAAAACTGAAATTTTTTATAAATACCTACGAAATTCTAGTCCACCTAACCGATGCTGTATTAAACATAAATCACAATAACTTTGTACTTAGGAGACGGATTTTGAAGCGGTTTTCGACGCAGTTAATTTTAATTGGGCTCTGCCCCGCCTTTCCACCTATCCTAATCAATATACTTGCTAAAATAATATTATAATCTATTTTTCGTAAATTTCACTTCTTAAAAACACTAAAATCTCATTTATTTCAAAAATTTTCACTTTAAGATCAGCTGTTTTGATATTAGTAATTACTTACCTGCCACACCTTCAGGCTGGACCGCGTTTCGTGATCTGTCTCGTTGGTTGGTAGAACAAAAAATTCTATAATCACCTTTTTTTCACGTTTTTTCACTATAAATTCAAAATATTGTTCGCCACCTACCTCTTATTACTCCGTTTTCCATTAGCCCGCGCGCAGACGCGTGTTTTGACACCTCACACGCGCGGCTACCTCGGAAAAACTGAAATTTTTTATAAATACCTACGAAATTCTAGTCCACCTAACCGATGCTGTATTAAACATAAATCACAATAACTTTGTACTTAGGAGACGGATTTTGAAGCGGTTTTCGACGCAGTTAATTTTAATTGGGCTCTGCCCCGCCTTTCCACCTATCCTAATCAATATACTTGCTAAAATAATATTATAATCTATTTTTCGTAAATTTCACTTCTTAAAAACACTAAAATCTCATTTATTTCAAAAATTTTCACTTTAAGATCAGCTGTTTTGATATTAGTAATTACTTACCTGCCACACCTTCAGGCTGGACCGCGTTTCGTGATCTGTCTCGTTGGTTGGTAGAACAAAAAATTCTATAATCACCTTTTTTTCACGTTTTTTCACTATAAATTCAAAATATTGTTCGCCACCTACCTCTTATTACTCCGTTTTCCATTAGCCCGCGCGCAGACGCGTGTTTTGACACCTCACACGCGCGGCTACCTCGGAAAAACTGAAATTTTTTTGCCCTCCCACCCACCCTATAGTGGCAGGGTAGTTAAACGTGACGACTTTTGAAATTTTTTTTAATTTTTATATTAGTTTACCCTGATGCTTTAAAAGCTAGTTTTAGTAACAAGCACATCAAAACACCCATTCATTTGCCATTACAGACATAGTTTCTTCACAACAGAATGAATTAAAATTTATTGAAAATGTCTCTGGTTCGTACTCCACCCCGCTCTGTTGTCCCCCCACCCCCGATCAAAGTTCCACCTCTCCCCGCTGACTCTTCAGAGGTAACCAGTATTGAATCATGCATTGCCGTCATAACTAGACTTGCTGAATGCATCAAAACTTCCGTATATGAGAACAAAAGCGTCACTACAGGAAATAAAAAGACTATCGCCCTTGCATCGGACGAAATACGATTCATAATATCAAAGCTCCCCAACTTCGCTCGCTCTCCTCGCGATGAAGACTGCGAGGACGGCCAACCACCATCGTATATTGGCGACCTCAAAAACGAAATCACGAGCCTTAAAACAGAGGTCCAATCTATTAAAAACCTCGTCAAAGCCGACGATGGTGACGGTACGCTCGGAAAGGAGATTGTGACTTGCGTGCGAGAGGAGCTGAGCAAGCACCTCACTACCATCACGAGTACACCAGCACCTCCAGTAACACCGACTTACGCGCAGACTGCTAGTGCGCCCGCATCTCGGCGCCCAATAAAAGAGGCCCCGCCAAACAGACCTGCCCTCATAGTCTCGGCTAAATGCGACACACAAACGCGCCAGGAAGTTGTGGAGTCCTTTAGGAACAGCGTCAATTTCCGCACCACCACCTATGCACCCACAAAAATCCAGTCCGTGTCCAACAACAAACTAAGGGTCGAGTTCGAAACGGAAAAACAGCGCGACGAGATCCTCAGAAAACTGGAAACTTCTCCAGAGCTTACCGCGGAACCGGCAAGAAAACTGCAACCCATGCTCATTCTCAAGGGAATTTCAACAGACACGCCATCGGAGGAGTTAATCGACATCATTCGCGGCCAAAACGAAGAACTATCGCCTCTCATTCAGAAGAATGACGATCTGCGACTCGCCTTCAAAAGGAACAACAGGAACCCAAAACTTTACAACGCCATCCTAATCGCTCACCCCACTGTATGGCGTAAAATAGTGGATATGGGAAGAGTTTGCGTCGACTACCAACGCGTACACTCCGAAGACTTCTCGCCATTCATCCAGTGCAACAAGTGTCTGCAGTTCGGGCACATCAAAACAAAATGCACAGCGAAACAATTTCCTTGCGCTTACTGCGCTGAAGAAGGCCATAACATCGAAAGCTGCCCGCTTCGAGAGAAGAAAGGCACGCCTAAATGCTTCAACTGTCACCAGCACAACACAAAATTCAGTACCAGCTATAACGTCGGGCACAAGGCCACCGCAAATAATTGTCCTAGAGTGAAATCACTTAAATTCAAAATTACCTGCCGCACTGATTATGGATAAGTCACTCATAAAAATAGTACAGTGTAACATTGATCGCTCAAAAAATAGTTTTCATGAATTTTTATCGTACTTTTATAACGGCCAGTATGATATCGCCTTGTTATCCGAACCCTATATAGGATCTGGCAAGGAGGTCAAGCCTATATCGGGTATCGACATCTTTCAATACTCGAACGGATGTAATGTTAAGGCATGCATTCTCGTCAAACCTGGGTGTGGTGTGGTGTTGGGGGAGTCAGGGATGTCCTCAGCTAACTTAAGCGTAATTCAGCTGCAAACCGACTACCAGAAATGGTACCTGGCCTCTGCTTACGTAGAGCCAAGAGATGACACCTCCTGCACGCTTGAAGCAATAGACTGCTTCCTCAAGGCCACATCGCATCACAGGTGCATTCTGGGGGGAGATTTCAATGGCTGGCACCCCGCCTGGGGAAGCGTTAAATCAAACCCCAGAGGAATCAGCCTTCTGGAACTCGCCTACGCCAATGACATGTACATTTGCAACACCGGAACCACCCCGACTTTCGAGACGGTAACGCACGGGCGCGACCGATCGTCTATCATTGACGTAACGCTGGCGTCCGCTTCAATGTACGACTCGGTACGTGATTGGAGGGTCAACCTGGACTGCTGCACGTCATCGCAGCACAATGCCATCGATTTCTGCATCGCCACCCGCAGACCTATATCAAAAGGAAATAATAATAACTCCACATTCTTATTCAATACCAAAGGAGCAGACTGGGCAGCCTTTAAGGATGCTGTGCTGCACAGAATGACGGTCTCAGACGTGCTCGATAGGGATGTGCCCAACCTCGATGTCGATCAGCTTGAGCACCTCGTTCACCAAATCACTGGTCTGATACACGACAGTTGCAGCGAAACCATGCCCACTAAAGGTCAGAACCGCAAGTACAAAGCTCCATGGTGGACCGAGAGCCTTGAAACCCAAAAAACAGACATCATTAATCTCCACAGACGCATTCACACCGCCAAACGGCAAGGTTTACCACTGGAAGCCCTTCTGGAAGAGAGCCAGAACAAGAAAGCGGCCTACTCTGAAGAACTCAAAAAAGAATCCACCAAAAACTTCCGTAAGTTCTGCGAACTACAGCAGAAAGAGAACGTTTGGTCGCTGACCAACCGACTTCTCAAAGAGACTGCGCCTAGAAGACCACCCATTACCCTCAAAGTAGGAGACAAATTCACCACCGATGGAGAGGAGACAGCCACCGCCCTCCTGAACCACTTCTACCCTGACGATACCCGTGACCATATGCCAACACAAGCAGAACTCCGTCGCCAATACCATAGCCCTACGACCAACACGGTAGACGACCATCCATTCACAGAAGAAGAGGTTCTGGAGCAACTAAAACAGATAAGCCCCAGTAAAGCCCCTGGCCTTGATAATCTCACCTCCGATATTTGCCTTCAATTTGCAGCACATTACCCGAGCTTAATAACCGACATCATGAACAGATGCCTTGCTCTACAGCATTTCCCCCGAATATGGAAGGAGGCCTATGTCAAAATCATTCCCAAACCGGGAAAGGATGATCCAACAGATCTCAAATCCTTCCGCCCCATAGGTCTAATTCCAGTGTTCGGAAAACTCCTGGAGAAGCTGTTCATTAAAAGGGTAGCCCACCATGCTGAGGTAGGAAACAAACTCAACCCTCAACAATTCGGCTTCCGTCAACAAAAGAATACCACCCAAGCCATCCATACAGCTCTAGACCATGTACACCACGCCAAACAAAACAACAAACTTGCCATAGCAATATCTCTGGACATAAGAGCGGCATTTGATAACGCTTGGTGGCCTGCTCTCTTCCATCGTCTAAAACACATTGGAACGCCGCAAAACATCTATGGGCTGATTAAAAACTACGTGCAGGATAGAACCGCTACGCTGGATCACGCGGGAGTCCGAGTGCGCAAAACCCTGACAAAGGGCTGCATCCAAGGATCCGCGTGTGGTCCAGTCTTATGGAACCTGATCCTTGACGAGCTCCTGGACATGCAACTGCCATCGGGTTGCCATATACAAGCCTTCGCAGATGACGTCCTGCTGATAGTTACGGCGGATAAACCAGAAACAGTGGAGCAACTCACCAACAACATTCTCGCCAACATCAGCGAATGGGGCAAACGCGTCAAACTGACCTTTGGCCCGGCAAAAACCCAAGTCATCGCCTTCACGCCCAAAGCAAAAACCGCGCAGCTCCAAATGGACGGCACTGACTTAGTGTTTGTGCCTGAAATTAAACTGCTTGGCGTCATCCTAGACGAAAAACTACTATTCAATAGCCACTTAAAATACGTGTTGGGCAAAGCCACTCGCATATTCAATAAATTACGAATGTACACCAGGTGTACCTGGGGCGCGCACCCTGAAAACGCCCGCACAATTTATTTGCATGTGATAGAACCAACTATCACCTACGCTGCTGGTATATGGGGGCATATAGTAAGCAGGAAGAGTGTCAAAAAGCAAGTCGCCAGCCTCCAGAGGGGATTCGCACTGAAGGCCATCCGAGCCTTCCGGACCGTCTCTACCACTGCCGCTCTGGCACTCGCAGAGCTCATGCCCCTCGATCTCAGGATCAAGGAAGTTCACCATGTCGAAACGACCCGCCTCACAGGCACTAGTCACCTGTTGCCAGCGGACATCACTCCTGAACGCCCCACACCCGTACGTGAGCTACTACATCCAGCAATAAGATTACCCAAATCAGTCACGTGCACCCGGACACATAGACAAACTGAAATTGAGGCGGCCCAATCGACATCACAAACACAGCACTATATATACACTGACGGTAGCAAACAGGACGACGGTGCCGTCGGAGCAGCCTTCGTCTGCTACGATCCAGGAGGAACAACCATTACAAAAAAGTTCAAACTTCACAGCACCTGCACAGTCTTCCAGGCTGAACTGTTAGCCATCCTGGAAGCTTGCAATTGGGCTTATACAAAGGCTCAAACCAACACTACCATCTTCTCTGACTCCCAGTCGGCTATACAGGCGATCGCAGATCGGAGCAACACACATCCGCTGGTCACGAAAATACACAGAACCATTCATAATCATACACACACACGCACTCGCATTGACACTCCACCACACATAGAGATCACGTGGGTGAAAGGGCACAGTGGAGTTGCGGGTAACGAAGCTGCAGACGCAGCTGCGAAAACGGCCAGTCAGCTTCACAAAGCGCCGGACTACAGTGCATACCCGATGTCATATGTCAAACACCAACTGCGACAATCCAATTTGGCTAACTGGCAAGCCAGATACTCATCAAGTGAGCAGGGACAACACACCAAAACCATTTTTCCTACACTTCTTCAAATTAACAAATTCCGCAAAAAACTTGATCAGAATTTCTACATCACTCAAATTTTGACAGGTCATGGATTCCATAAGCAATACCTCCATCGTTTTA
Source organism: Agrochola litura (assembly GCA_949152395.1). Classification (NCBI taxonomy): domain Eukaryota; kingdom Metazoa; phylum Arthropoda; class Insecta; order Lepidoptera; family Noctuidae; genus Agrochola; species Agrochola litura. The sequence continues at coordinate 10,926 of OX424497.1, forward strand.
AAATAACTACAGACAACTGTTGTCCCTGCAACGACAACACGGTACAAAGTATCGACCACCTCCTCAGAGATTGCCCCAGATTCGCTATGGATCGCATGCAGTATGAGGCAATCTCTGAGAAATTTGGTATCACGACGTATGACATCGGGATGCTAATGCGAAAAGAAGAAGTCTTGGACGCCTTCATCAAATACGCGACGAAAATTATGAGCCAGCTCAAAAACTTCAATGGCACATAGAACACCACCATCTATATTACAATTATTATTTAGATCTTACAATAGTTAATATTTATAAAATTATATATCTTATAAAATCATCATAACATTGCGCATAATAAAATAACTAAAAAAGACAGCAACTGTATCAAATCGCAGGAACTGTCCGAAAGTGAAAACAAATAACAATTGAAACCTAAACCAAACGAAAAACCCAAAGCGAAACAAATAATATCAAAAAAAAAAAAAAAAAAAAAAAAACCTAACCTAACCTAACCTAACCTAACCTAACCTAACCTAACCTAACCTAACCTAACCTAACCTAACCTAACCTAACCTAACCTAACCTAACCTAACCTAACCTAACCTAACCTAACCTAACCTAACCTAACCTAACCTAACCTAACCTAACCTAACCTAACCTAACCTAACCTAACCTAACCTAACCTAACCTAACCTAACCTAACCTAACCTAACCTAACCTAACCTAACCGGTTATAACTTTGCATCCAGGTGACGCAATTTGAAGCTGTTTTCAGCTGTTCTGATCTGAAATAGGTCCCATCCTACTATCTGACCATTTAAAATTGACATTTACGCGAAAAAATTTTTTCGTTCTGGGACTTAGAAAAAATCTCAATATTTTCCTTCAGAAAACCAAAATTAATTTTTAATTCAAAATATTCTCACCAAATTCATCTCAGATTTTAATTTCAATAAATACTTACCTGCCTTACCTGTATTCTGGTGCGCGTTCCGCGTGCTCGAGTCCCGTTCGGTAGTTGTAATTCTCGGTTTTCACGTAATTTTCAGTCGAAAATCACGTTTTTTGGCTGAAACTCAAAATTTTTGTTCTGCAATAATTTCAAAAGCTGCATAGGTCGCTAGCCCGCGCGGAGACGCGTCTTTCGACACCTCGCACGTGCGCCTAGCTAATATAAAAAGGCTTAACTTTTTAAATCAAATAAATTCACCAACAGACGAAATCCACCTAAGGAACACAACAATTTCATAAAATCGTTATAACTTTGCATCCAGGTGACGCAATTTGAAGCTGTTTTCAGCTGTTCTGATCTGAAATAGGTCCCATCCTACTATCTGACCATTTAAAATTGACATTTACGCGAAAAAATTTTTTCGTTCTGGGACTTAGAAAAAATCTCAATATTTTCCTTCAGAAAACCAAAATTAATTTTTAATTCAAAATATTCTCACCAAATTCATCTCAGATTTTAATTTCAATAAATACTTACCTGCCTTACCTGTATTCTGGTGCGCGTTCCGCGTGCTCGAGTCCCGTTCGGTAGTTGTAATTCTCGGTTTTCACGTAATTTTCAGTCGAAAATCACGTTTTTTGGCTGAAACTCAAAATTTTTGTTCTGCAATAATTTCAAAAGCTGCATAGGTCGCTAGCCCGCGCGGAGACGCGTCTTTCGACACCTCGCACGTGCGCCTAGCTAATATAAAAAGGCGAAAAATTGCCCTCCCACCCACCCTGTCCTCACTGGCCAGGTAGTCTTTTCTTACAAATTAATAAAATTTATATTTTCTGTTTTTGGCCGGGCTTTTGCGGGCATATTGGCCTAAGGGTCTGGGTCCCAGATTTTAGTTTTAATGATAACTATAGCTCTATTGAGCTATAGTAACTAGTTTAAGATAATCATATTTGACTAATTTTAATTAGAATTTAAAACTTGCACTGTGTTAGTGTTAATTAGAGATTTGATACGGGTAACCTATAAGGTCATCTATAAAATAACAAAATACCCATAGATCTTGGGAGTGGGTATTGGAGAGCCCCACTACATAAATACTTACACTAACACACACATATGATTGAAATAAGACACGGTTAAATAATTTACATCAACAATGATGCGTACGCCACCAAAATCCGACGCATCGCCAACTGGAGATAACGGGACGAGGGCGGGCCCCTCGAAAACCACTCAGGAGCAGATGAGTACTAGTGAAATCGAGGCAAAAGTGAGATCTTCCCCAACACAAAAGCCAAAACTCTCTGCACCGGTTGCTGAGGCGCGCGCCCTCATGCTAAAAGCAAAAGCACAGCTAGACATATCAGGGAACATTAAGACCACCATAAAACAGACTGTGTTAGATTGTCTGAAGTCACTCTATGAGATCGTAAAGAAAATTGATAGACCGGAGGCGACAGATGGCAAAAACAAAAGAGAGAGAGAAAGTAAGCAGGTAGGAGAATCTGAAGACAGAAGTTCGAGAATACTTAATGAAATTTTAGAAGTTAAAGAAATCTTGAAGAAAAATGAAAAAGAAGAACTCCCTGCCAGAATAGAAAAATCAAAAGAGGAGCTAAGCAATAAAATCGATGCGCAGATGGTCGAAATAACGGAACTAAAGGCGGTGTCGAAGATACTAGCTGAGAAAGTAGAAGCCCATATGGGAAGCCTTGGAACATACGCACAAGTCGTAGCGATGCCATCTCAGCCATTGGTTAGGAAAAATATGCACTCGATTATAGTGTCATCATCAAATGTGGGTGACACATCAGACACTGTAGTCGAAAAAATACGAGCGACAGTCGATGCAAAGAGCACAGGAATACGAATAGACCACTTGCGCAGAGCAAAGAATCAGTCGGTGGTCATAAGCTGCTCTGAAAAAGATGACATAGGAAAGTTATCGACAAAGCTCAAGAACTCCAGGGGGGATCTGAAAGTTGAGGAGGCCATCAATAAAAACCCGTTAGTGGTCGTCAGAGATGTAATGAGTTACGTTACTGACGACGACTTGTTGATGGCAATACGATCCCAGAATGAACACCTCCTGGAAGGAGCCGAAATCAGCGAGGGTGATATCCGGGTTATGTATAGGCGAAGGGCGAGGAATCCGCTGACGAGCCACGTGGTGCTGCGTGTGAAGCCAGTGATTTGGCAGCGACTGACATCGGCAGGCCGAATCCACGTGGACCTGCAGAGAGTGGTTGTAAGAGACCAGAGCCCGCTGATCCAATGCACAAAGTGCCTCGGATACGGACACAGTAGAAAATACTGCAAAGAACCAGCAGTCCTTTGCAGCCACTGTGGCGAACCGCACACTAGAACGGAGTGTCCAGGGTTCACCCTCAATGAAGAACCTAAGTGCAGAAACTGCAGTCAGACAAAAAAAGACGCAGCACATAATGCTTTTGATAGCGAGTGTCCCACACGGAAAAAGTGGGACGTACTAGCGAGATCGTCAATAGCGTATTGCTAAGGTGGTGGTGGGGACAGGAGCAAAAAAAGACAGTATAAAGTATCATGTCGTACAGGCAAACCTTCAAAAGAAAAAACTTGCAACTGATGAACTCATACTCGAAGCTGGGCGCAGGAAAATTAGGTATGCTCTCGTACAAGAACCCTATGTCGGGGCGAAAGGGGAAATGAAGACCTACCCCGGGACAAGAGTAATCCAAGGAATAAAAACGGGTGACAAAGTCATCAAAGCCGCGATAGTCATCTTCGATAGTGATATGGAAGTTATGGTATGCCCGACTCTGACGACCGAAAACATTGCAGTCGCGAGGTTAACGGTGGAGGACACCACCGCCGTGGTGGCGTCAGTCTACTTCGAGGATCATCTCGACATTGAACCATACCTTGACCAGTTGAGGGAAATAGTGAGAAAGACACAAGGGGCGAAATTACTGGTGGGAGGAGATGTGAACGCATGGAGTACATGGTGGGGAAGCGAGAGAGAGGACGAAAGGGGAAGACTTTTATCTGGAACCCTAGACGAACTCAACCTACATGTACTCAATTGCGGAAACATCCCAACATTCGATACCATTCGAGGGGGAAAGCGGTACAAGAGCACGGTAGACATCACGGCCTGTTCAGACGACATGTTTCGACACGTGGAAGAATGGAGAGTAGAAACAAAAATGACGAGCTCGGATCACAATGCGGTAGTACTTAGAATCACAACGAAAAAGGGAATTGGGAATAAAATTAAGTACAGTAATACTAGGGTATATAACACAAAAAAAGCAGATTGGGGACGTTTTCGGGAAGAACTGACAAAATCATTGCAGGAAAATAAAATTGATAAAACATACATAGATAATATTAATAATTTTGAAGGGTTAGAAAAATGTACAGAAGAATTAACAAAATTTATTACAGAAACGTGCGACAAGACAGTACCTAGAATAAAGAAATTTGATAAAACGTACTTACCGTGGTGGAATGAAGAACTCGATCATCTTAAAAATTCCATGTGCACGAAGAAGGGAAGAATCCGTTGTGCAGCTCCACGCCGTCGGGAATGGGTTGTGATGGAGTACCTAAGGGCAAAGGAAGAGTATGAAACTAAAGCAGGTAAGGCACAAACTGAAAGTTGGAAAAACTTTTGCGGGAGACAGGACAGGGAGAGCGTTTGGGACGGCATTTATAGGGTAATCCTAAACACCAAAAAGAGGCACGAAGATCTGCCAATAGTACTAAATGGTGAGGCATTAGACTCAGATGAATCCGCCAGGGTCCTGGCGGAAACGTTCTTCCCTGAAGATGAAGAAAAGGATGACAACTCTGAACACGCAGAGGTAAGAGAAGCGGCAGCACGTTCAGAGGAAGGCACACCAGAGGATAAAATGGACCCTCCCTTCACTCTGGCTGAACTTAGGTATGCATCAAGGAGTTTTAACCCAAAGAAGGCGCCAGGCCCTGACGGATTCACTGCTGACATCTGCGAGGCCGCCATTAGCAGCAATGAACAAGTGTTCTTGGCCGTAACTAACAAATGTCTCGCGCTGTCCTGCTTCCCGGAAAAGTGGAAAGAAGCCACGGTCGTCGTGATAAGGAAACCAGGGAAGGAAGATTATACCCATCCAAAATCTTACCGACCGATCGGACTCTTGCCAATGCTCGGAAAAATTTTAGAAAAGATGCTGGTGCGGAGAGTTAGATGGCATATGCTGCCCCAGATGAACCCACGGCAGTACGGGTTTGTGCCGCAGCGAAGCACAGAGGACGCTCTGTACGACATGATGCAATATATAGATTTAAGATTGAAGGAGAAGAACCTTGTGGTAGTTGTCTCGCTCGACATAGAGGGGGCGTTTGACAGTGCGTGGTGGCCAGCAATCAGAATTCGTCTGGTGGAGAAGCACTGTCCACTTAACCTCCGAAAACTGGTGGGAAACTACCTGGAAAATAGAAGGGTTGCGGTGAGATACGCTGGAGCCGAACATAAGAAGAAGACCTCAAAAGGATGCGTACAAGGATCGATCGCAGGGCCCACATTCTGGAATCTCCTCCTTAACCCGCTGCTGGATGAACTAGAGGAGGGAAACACATACTGCCAGGCATTTGCAGATGACGTAGTTCTTATATTCTCTGGAAAAACGGCTCTGAATCTGGAGGTTGAAGCCAATGCCTGCTTGGCACGTGTGCAGCGGTGGGGTGCTCGAAACAAATTAAAGTTTGCACCGCAAAAAACTCATGCTATGCTGCTAACTAAGAAGCTTAAATTCGACACACCACGGCTGCACATGGGCGGGGTTGATATTGCGCTTGTCGAGGAGATCAAGCTGCTAGGATTAATAATTGACCGGAAGATGACCTTCCGCAGCCACGTCACATACGTATGCAAAAAAGCCATCAACATCTTTAGGCAGCTGTCCGGCGCAGCAAGGGTAACCTGGGGACTAAACCCGGAAGTAGTAAGGGTTATCTATACTGCGGTTGTGGAGCCGGTTATTCTATACGCAGCTAGCGTATGGGCCGGAGCGGCGGATAAGATCTACATACAAAATCAGCTCAATTCTGTTCTGAGGGGCTTTGCCCAGAAGATAAGCAAGTCATACAGGACAGTGTCACTAAATTCGGCTCTAATCTTGACAGGATTGCTACCGCTTGACCTGAGAGTCAAGGAGGCAGCATCCTTCTACGAGGCGAAGAGAGGAAAGCCTCAGGAAATTCTTAGAGGCCGATCTGTAGAGGAGAAAGCGAGCTTCTTGGTGAGGCCTCATCCAGCGGATGAAGAGGTCCTCGGCTTCCAATGCTTGGAGAGTGACGCGGAAGTACAGCAGCGCATGAGGGAGGGTGCAGTACAAATCTTTACAGACGGGAGCAAAATCGAGGGTAAAGTTGGGGCTGCCCTATCCTGGTGGAATGGGACAGTCGAAACTAAACACAAGAAATACAAGCTCGAGGAGTATTGTACCGTCTTTCAAGCGGAGCTGTATGCAGTACACAAGGCTATGGAGATGATAGCGCATAGTCTAGAAGAAGAGTTCAGCATATTCAGCGACTCCAGGTCGTCTCTTGAGCTACTGAGAAACGATGACACCTGTAACCCACTCGCTCTAGAGATAAAGAAAAACGTCAAACAATTAAAAAACTCGGGGAAAAACGTACAATTTTACTGGGTTAAAGCCCATGTGGGGATACAAGGTAATGAAAGAGCAGACGAACTGGCGAAAACAGCAGCACTAAAAATTAAAAAAAGACCTGATTTTGACAAATGCCCTCTCTCATTTGTCAAGCGAACCATTAGAAGCGGTTCGATTGACAAATGGGAAAATAGATATCAAAAAGAGACCAAAGCGAGTGTCACGAAAATATTTTTCCCCTTAGCAGCAGACGCCTACAGACTAAGCAGGAACATTCCCCTCACATACCTACACACGCAACTCTTCACAGGACACGGGGGTTTCTCCCAATACCTAAACCGATTTAAAAAAAAGGACTCACCTGCATGTATATGTGACCCAGTCGCGGAAGAATCAATCTTGCACTTGATAGTTGAGTGCCCAGTGTTTGGGCTTGCCAGATTCAACCTGGAAAATAAAATAGATTTAAAAATAAGTGAAAGAAATATATGTACAATAATGACTAACACAGACATTCGAAGTGAATTTTTGGATTTTTGTATAAGTATAATAAGAATTGTTATAGATAGAAATAAAACGTAGATTAAGAAATTAACACCGTAAATATAGTGAGCTATATTGTATTGCGTGTTAAAGTAAGAAATAAGAATGATAAGAAAAACCAGAAAAAAAAAAAAAAAAAAAAAAAAAAAAAAAAAAAAAAAAAAAAAAAAAAAAAACATAAATAAAAAATATACCTTAATGAATAAGAAAAAAAATAAAAAATGTAATATAGAATAAGAATAAAAGCCTGTAAAGCTCTGAAGTCTCGACCTGCAGTTATGATGGAACAAACTGTAATATACCACCCAACAACGATAGCAAACAATTATAATTATATAGCTTCAAATTAGAATAGTAGAAATATAAGCCTCCGACCGCAATATCGGAGAAAACCGTGTCTGTAAGGCAGGAGTGTGGTTTTAGCCGGTAAGAGTCCGGCACTGCCCAGACTGGCTCATCAGTGAGGCAGTCTGGGCGTCCATGAGGATTTCCCACTCCTGCCAAAAAAAAAAAAAAAAAAAACGCACCATCAACATCAGCTCCGCGTAAAAAAATTCACAAAAATTCAACGCGTCGAGATAATTGTGCGAAAAGTTCACCAGTGGAATTGTGCAGTGTTGATACGCCAGGATCAGTGTGGGCAAGTGTCTAGGTCAACGGGTTGCGGAGCGGGACCCCCGGGAATTCAATAGCGGATAGCACAGACGAGGAGAGTGGAGCAGTGCTGCAAACAATATCCCGGTGAGACGCGGCAGAGGCCTATCCAGCAAGACCAGGATCATCAAAATCGGAGCAGGGGTTTGGGAGGAATTAAGGTCCGAAAACCGCCAAAAGCACGTGTTTTTAGGTTAGAATAACCTCACTTTGGCTCCACGTGCTTCTTAAACCACGAGGCGTGACGCGCGGTGCACCATCCCAGCCTTTGCTGACGACTCCGAAGTCGAGCCGAGGAATCTGCCTCCAGACCAGCCATCACAGCGACGACTCCACGACCCATCATCCAGAATCCTGAAACTCGGCATCCACACGCACCAGTATCCAGTGACGCCGCAGAGTTCCACTGAGGATCACCACCATCACGCACACTGGGCTCAAGACATCGAGCCCAACCAATTGTCGGACTACTCATCGGGCAGCAGCGGACAGCAGACGCAGACCACCAGCGAAACTTCCGTGAGTCCATTCATTTAGTCACTAAGTAGCATATATACACAGGCATTACATCACAATAGAACTTAACTTAACTTAGTCTAGTCTTTGTAATAACAAATCCAATAAAATGTCGTCCAACCCATCTACCACCTCCCGGAAAACGACCACGGAGGCCGTAAAAGCCCCAACCTCACTGCGGCAGAAAGTTTTAAAAAACACAGCCAAGTCGGTGGTGTCCGAAAAGGCGGCGCGTCCATCGCAAAAGCCACAGGCGTCGAAAGCAGCGTCGGAGCCGGACGTCACAGGCAGGACGCCACCACTGCCAGCAGTGCCCGGGTCGCCCCAGTCACACGACCGAAGTAGAATCGCTGAGGTCGTCATAAACTGGGAGCAGTGTGGCATCTCCCCCCCCCACCAGATCATCTCGGATGAGGAAAGCTCGGTGGCTTCCACGGTGAGCCAGGCTGACCATCCTGTTGCCGGACGGCCGAGCATCCTCTACAGAACACCAAGACGAGGCACAGGGGTGGAGATGGACCTGGCCACCAGAGAAGCAAACGACCTGCTTCAAAAGGGCAAGGGCGCATTGGAAGAGGCAGGAAATATGAAGCGGGAGTGCAAGGCAACAGCCCACGAATGTCTGCAGGGTTTGTACGAGACGGTCCTGTCATTGGCAGACTCGAGAGCGCGTCACAAACACAACCTCGAGAAGGAGCGCTCTCGACACGCACAAGAGCTTGTGCGTGTCGAGAGGGCTCACAATCGTGACTTGATGACGCTCAAGGCAGAGCTCTCCCTCATGCGGACGGACGTCTCGGACACAAAGAAAGAGGCGAAGGGGATCCGGGAATGGCTCGGTCACGAGACCCTTGAGGCTCTCACGGGTATCAAGGAGGTCAAGGAGCAGATGGCAGCCGTGAGCCTGGAAAACCAGAGGGAGCACGAGAAAACGAGGCGGGAAACCGCGAAAGTCACGGGGGACCCCAGGAGGGAAACAATGGGGTCTGACATTTCGCGCCTCGAAAACAGTGTTACCAGCGTCTCCAACCAGCTGGACGTACTCCAGAAGGCTCTGGACAGGCTCAAGGAAGGCCTCAATCAACCAAGTACCTCCGGAACGGACCCAAGAAGCCAAGAGACCGAGGACATCCTAACCACCACCACATTCGAGAGGGAGATACTTAAACTGTCACAGCAAATACAGGTCATCGCCAACAGGCCTGTAGCCTCCCCCCCACCACCACAACCACCGATCAACATCACACGACATCTTCAACCAATTTCGGAGAGGCTGGAGATCGTTTCGTCTGACCTCCGCGTGCTGCGTGACAAGGAGCCCCAAATCCAGGCGCCCCCAGCGCTAAATCTGGAAGCGGAACTCGCAGTCGGGGAGGTCAAAAAGACCCTGCAAACGATACAGCAGGGGGTGGCGGACCTGAGCAAGGCGAACAGACCGATCGCACAACATCAGGGCCCACAAACCTTTGCCCAGGTAGCCAGCAAACCTAAGCCCCCCAAACCGCCCACACAGCCCAACCACACCCTGATCGTCTCGTCGACGAACCCCCAGCACACTGGGGACAACGTCATCGAGAGGATCAGGACTGCCCTGGACCTCAAAACGAGCGGAGCCCGCGTCGACAACGTCCGGAAAGCGCGAAACCAAAAAGTGGTTTTGAGGTGCGCGAGTAAGACGGATTTAAACAAGATCAAGGATCAAGTCCAGTCGAGCTCAGGGCTCAAGGTCCAGGAACCAAAACCGCAAAACCCACTCGTCTGCATCAAAGGAGTGCTGTCCAGTTACAGCGACGGGGAGATCATTGATCTCCTCAAAGCGCAGAACAAGCACATTCTGCAGAACGTCGCTGTAGATGGACAGACCATAAAGGTGCGCTATAGGAAGCGCGCTAGAAACCCCCATGAATGCCATCCTGTCCTGGAGCTCTCCCCGGAGCTCTGGAAATGCTGCACGCAGGTGCAGAAAGTCCACGTGGGCATCAAGCGATGCTCGATCGAGGATCAGTCCCCCCTTGTTCAGTGCACAAAGTGCCTTGGATATGGTCATAACAAGGCCATATGCAGGGCCGGCAAAGAAGTCTGCAGTTTCTGCAGCGGAGCGCACAACGGGAGGGACTGCCTCGCTCGAGCAGACGGCAGGCAGCCCACATGCGTAAACTGCAAGGCAGCCAACAGGACGGGCAGCGACCTGGCACACACAGCGTTCAGCGAAGACTGCCAGGAACGCCAAAAATGGGATGGTATAGCAAGATCTCGCGTTTCCTACTGCTAAGGGCGACCAAGAAATCCCAACGAGCCAGCAAGTCACCACTCAAAACACAACAAGACCGACAGCAAGATTACGATTCATCCAAGTTAATCTTCAGCGCTCCAAGCTGGCCACGGAAGAACTCCACATGGCGGCTCAGGCAAAGGGAGTTTCAGTAGCACTTGTTCAAGAGCCCTATGTAGGAAGAACAGGTGTCATGAAACAATGTCCTGGCACGAGAGTCATCCAGTGCAGCCTCAGCCGCCAAAAACCAGTAAAGGCGGCGATCGTTGTTTTCGGGAACAACCTGGAGGTCATCCACGACCCCCAGCTTGTGACTGAGAACATCGCCGCCGTTCTGCTGAAGGTTGGCCAGCTCAGCTTCGGGGCACTGTCGGTCTATTTTGAGGGTGACCAAGATATCGAACCCTACCTCTCTGAAACACACAACACAATCCATAAACTACACACACACACACACAATATCCTGTTGGGAGGAGACGTAAACGCCTGGAGCCAGTGGTGGGGAAGTGTCTCCGAAAACCACCGTGGAGCGTCGTACAACTCCTTTCTCAATGAGCGGGACCTCCATATTCTCAACATGGGTCAAACACCAACTTTCGAGACCTACAGAGGAGACAGGTGGTGTACGAGTATCGTCGATGTGACGGCATGCAGTCTGTCGCTGCTAGGCAAGGTCGAGGAGTGGCGAGTAGAAAGAAGTCTGACGACATCAGACCACAACGCAATCACCTTCTCGTTGCGCTTAGAAAAGGCCTTGGAACCCTTAAGGCCAATCTCGACGCGCATTTACAACACCAAGAAGGCTAAGTGGTCCGATTTCTGTGCGCACTTCAAGACTCGTCTGGCGGACAGAGACATTACATCAGCCGGAGTCTCGAGCATCTCGAACCCAGAGGATCTGGAGGAACTCATCACTGAATACACCCACACCATCCACCGCTCATGCGAGAAAGCGATCCCAAAACTGGGGTCGCCAAAACACGACGCCAAGCCCCCATGGTGGAATCCTTCTCTAGACCGTCTCAAAAAAGACGCGCTGACGAAGAAGAGAAGGATCCGTAATGCAGCCGCAAGTCGGAAACACTTCACCATCCAGGAATACGTGCTGGCCAAAAACAATTACACCACAGCAGCAACGGAAGCAGCCACAGCAAACTGGAAGGAGTTTTGCTCGAAGCAGGACCGAGAGAGTATGTGGGACGGCATCTACAGGGTACTAAGGAAGACAGCCAGAAGACAGGACGACGCCCTCCTAAGAAATACCGCAGGCGAGACGCTCAGCCCCGAGCAGTCAGCGGATCTTCTGGCAAAAACCTTTTACCCCGACGACTCAACGGATGCCGAACAGCCCCACCACAGGAGCCTAAGGAAGCTGGCGGAGGAGAAAAACCCCCTGGGCCTGTCTGCCGACGATCCTCCCTTCACGACTGCGGAGCTGGAAATGGTTCTCCAGAACCAGAATCCGAAAAAAGCCCCCGGTCCTGACGGATTAACGGCAGACATTTGCACGGCAGCAATAAACTGTGATCGGGAAGTGTTCTTAGCGATAGCTAATAGGTGCCTGTCGCTGTCACACTTCCCGAAGCAGTGGAAAGTCGCCCATGTGTGCATCCTCCGAAAGCCAGGAAAGGACGACTACACCAGCCCAAAGTCGTACAGGCCAATAGGTCTGCTCTCGGTCCTAGGAAAGATCGTCGAGAAGCTCCTAGTAGGCAGACTGCAGCACCACTTCCTCCCAACACTACACACAAACCAGTACGGATTCATGCCGCAACGCGGAACCGAAGACGCCCTCTATGCCCTAATGGGGCACTTACGAGCCGAAATCAAAGCCAAAAAAATCGTGCTTTTGATATCATTGGACATAGAGGGGGCCTTCGATAACGCGTGGTGGCCAGCACTCAAGCGACAGATGGTAGTCAAGAACTGTCCCAAAAACATCTACACTCTCGTCACCTCATACCTGGAAGACCGGAATATCAGGGTCAACTATGCCAGAGCGACTAGTGAGAAAGGTACCACAAAGGGATGCGTCCAAGGCTCAATTGCCGGTCCGACGTTTTGGAACCTGATCCTAGATTCGCTCCTACATAAGATGGCTAGTAAGGGAGTATACTGTCAAGCCTTCGCAGATGACGTTGTCCTAGTTCTCTCGGACCTCACAGCCGGTCCCCTGCAGCAATCAGCCAACAACGCGCTAGACATAGTATCGGAATGGGGCGTCCAAAATAAGCTACGTTTCGCCGCACACAAGACCAATGCGATGGTGTTAACGAGAAAGCTGAAGTACGACGTTCCGGTACTCTACATGTCGGGCACGCCGCTGAACCTGGTCGAGGAGGTAAAGCTGCTAGGCCTCACAATAGACTCCAAACTCACCTTCAACGCGCACGTGTCGGCGATCTGTAAAAAGGCCGCAGACATCTACAAGCAGCTAGCATGCGCGGCAAAGGTGACTTGGGGTCTCAACACAGAGATAATTAGGACAATATATGTGTCGGTGATAGAGCCCATCGTGATGTATGCAGCGAGTGCGTGGGCCCCCGCAGCTGAGAAACTGATGACAAGAAATCAGTTTGACTCACTGCAGAGAGGCTTCGCGCAGAAGATCTGCAAAGCATACCGCACGGTATCTCTAACATCGGCACTTATTCTGTCAGGCCAACTCCCACTAGATCTCCGGGTAATCGAGGCAGCGACCCTGTTTAAGATCAGAAAGGGTCACTCCCAAGAGTTCATACCACCGGGCCGCGAGCTGGAGTGCAACGTGCCCCACTCCCAAAATCCCCACCCATCGCTACTCACGATAACAGAGTACGCACGCCTAGAGGACTTGACTCCCGAAACCCTGGAAACCCATCAAGTAATCGGTCCCCAAATATACACCGACGGCAGCAAGATAGAGGGGAAAGTTGGCGCTGCCCTAACTTGGTGGGAAAACGGGAAGGAGTCAACGTTCAACACCTTTGGCCTTGAACCCCACAACTCAGTCTTCCAATCGGAAATGTACGCTCTCTTCAGAGCTGCCAGGATGGCAAGAGAATCCAGGGCGGCCTCCGTAAGCATCTTAAGTGACTCAAGATCGTCGCTTGACCTGCTGCGGAGACCATCTGTCACTCACCACCTGGCACTTAAAATCAAGAGAAGCGTCCGCGAGACCAGAGAAGAGGGCAGAGAAGTGAGGTTCTTTTGGCTCAAGGCCCATGTGGGAACTGCAGGGAATGAGAGAGCGGACGAGCTGGCCAAGGAGGCAGCCCTTAATAATGCGACAGCCGACTACAACAAGGTCCCCGTATCGTTCGTGAGGAGGAAGATACGGGAAGAGACTATAAAGAAGTGGCAAGCGCGATACGAATCCTCGAGTACAGGAGCGGTCACAAAAGTGTTCTTCCCAGACGTCCTAGCGGCAAAAAGAACACTTAGAGACGCAGTTCTCACACCGGTCCACGTACAAGTCCTAACAGGACACGGAGGATTCTCAGCGTATCTCCACCGCTTCCATCTCAAAGATAGTCCCTCGTGCGTCTGTGACCCCGGTTGCGAAGAGACAGTCTGGCACCTGCTCTTCGAATGCCCACGATTCAGTCACGACAGAATAGAGCTGGAAGTAAAGATCGGAACCCAGCTAAGCCAGTCCATACTCCACACCATCATGGGGAGACCGGCTTCCAGAAAACTATTCTTGGCATTCGCGAGCAAAGTCTCCATAGTCGCAGCAGCGGCCAACAAAACGGACGCACCCTTGCGTAGTCGGAACCGACCACCATCTACGACCACAACAACAACGACAGCAAACTCCACAACAACAACAACAACAACAACAACCACTCAAACCACACATACAAACATAACTCAACGACCAGCACCCGTGGCAGCACCAGCAGCAGCGATAGCACAAGCCAGCCTACAACCAGCACTCAACTCCATGTCCATCTCGGAGCTCCTGGCATGCGGGGGAGACGGATCCCCTGGCGTCAGACTGCGAGGCGTCGCCCTCTTCATGAACAGAGAAGGAGAGAGGCTAGGCATAAGCTTCTGCGTGGGCTCGAGCCGAGCTGGAGCCCGTATACATATCTCACCAGGCCTTGCCGCCCTGATCAACGGAAGCACCACCAAAACGAGCATGAAAGGCAGTAAGTACGCCGCACTGCCGCATATGGAAGTAGCCACTCACCGATGCCGCCTGGTGCGAGTCAAAGGAAAGACGATCGCACTACTCGAGTGGGGAGAGGAAACTCCATTTGCCCAAGCAAGCTCACTGCTTCAAAAGATCAGGGAGGTAGGAGAGTACATGGCAGTCACAGCCCGTACCATCAGCATCGACGCAATGATGATCGAGGGGGAAAGAGGAGACGTCGCAGATCGCTTCGGCTGTCTAAAAGCCTCAGAACATCATGAGGTAGTAGTGTATGAGGACAGAGGGGAAACTCTGAGTTTCCTCAAAGCCCCCAGACACCCAACAGCCAACGCGACGAGCTCCACGTCAGGCTCGATCACTCAAAGCGGATCAGAGAGGGCCCAGCAAAAAGCAGCCGCCGAAAAAGCTGCAAAGGAGCAGAGCAAAACCGCTAGCCTGGAGGACCGGGCCCGGTCGAGGAGTCGCCTGAAAGCCTTCGGCACTTTCCTCAACGCACTGCTCCCAAGCACCAGCCACGCATCACCAACAGCGATGGAGAGGTTCTTTAAAAGAAAGGTGAAAGAACCAACACCACAGAAGCCTACGCCTACAAGAGCCGACAAGGGGCAAGTCAGCCCGCCGACCCTCGCAATTAATTCGGGCACCACGGACCACGTAAAGAGCGCGTTCTTCGAGTACGTAGCAATCGTGAGAGCGACCAGAGAGGTCAATCTTATGACATGCAGGAAGATCCTGCAGACCTTCCAGAGAAACATAGAAGGACTGCTAAGGGTACTACTCGAGGAAGCAGAGGCGGCAGTGTACGACAACGTCACATCTCAAGTCATCAAAGGGGAAATGACGGGGTCGTACATGGCAGCCTACAGCGCGCAGAGTGGTTTCGTGACCCTGGACGAGGAGGAAACGGAGCGCTCAGGCAAACTGATATTCAAAACACCAAACGACGACCCGATAGTGGTTACCGCCAAATGTACCAAGATCATGCTGGACGATAAGATCCTCGAAATGGCACAGTCCATTTTGGGGACTTCAGACACCCTAGCATCACAGGAAAACTGGGCGGTACCCAATATCAGGTGGGTCAATGGAGTCCCGGGTTGCGGCAAAACAACCTGGGTGGTGAAGCACTTCGATGGGGAGAAGGACGTTGTAGCCACTACGACGACCGAAGCTGCCAAAGATCTCAGGGAGAAGCTTGCGCACCGCTTAGGAGACCAAGTAAAGACAAAGGTGCGCACTATGGCCTCAATTTTAGCCAACGGGTTCAAGAAGCAAGAGAAATGCTACCGCCTCACGGTAGACGAAGCTCTTATGAACCACTTTGGGGCCATAGTTATGGCAGTAAAGTTGTCGGGAGCAAGCGAGGTTGTCCTCATCGGAGACGTAAACCAGCTTCCATTTTTGGACCGAGAGAACCTATTCGAGTTAAGGTATACCCGTCCAAACCTGGTGGCTGGAATCACCCAGGAGCTGCTTTGCACACATCGCAATCCGATGGATGTGGCCTTCGCACTGAGCGAGATATACTCCGGTATATACTCCTCCAAGTCATCACTGTCGCGGGTCCACTCCTTGAGGGTGGAAGGTTACACAGGAGCGCAAATACCGAGCACCGCTCAAAACACCCTGTTCCTGGTTCACACGCAAGAGGAGAAAGCTACTCTTATGAGCCAGGGGTACGGGTCCGGTGAAGGGTCGCGCATCTTAACCATCCACGAGGCTCAGGGGTTGACCTACGACAGCGTAATCATCGTCAACACGAAGTCCAGGAGGCTCCAGGTCCACGAAAGCATCTCCCACGCGGTGGTGGCGGTGTCGAGACATACTGTCAGTTGCGTCTACTACTCCGACGACGCCGACGACGCCACAGGCCGCTTTGCGAAGAGGGCGATGGATGCGCCTACCAAAACGGTCATCGACTACAACCTTAAGATGGCCATGAAACATCGAGACGCAGCAGTCGTGGAATCCCTACTCAGGCTAGCTAAATCCCTGGTCGTGATACACCGCCTCAGATAAGACTCCACAAACCAGACCTCATCCATATTCCCAACATACCAATACTAACCAATCCCAACCCTCCACGTACCACCAAAACAGAATCATGTAAAACTTCACGGCAGAGCGAGTCTGTCATGCTTACGTAAATGTCCCGCCGATGGTGGCGTTGCACGTCTGGTCGATCGGTTCCCTAAGAAATGGTTGAGCTGAACGGCGCAGATGTGTACGTCATATCCGTGAACGGAAGCCGTCGCCTGGGGCTGGTCGGCTCGCACTGCCATGAAGTTTCAATCAATCAATCCATCTAGTAAAATCTTGTTTTGTATAAAAAAAAAAAAAAAAAAAAAAAAAAAAAAAAAAAAAAAAAATGTGTAACAGTAGAATTAGTAATGCCTGTCTTGTATAAAATTAATATATAAAAAAAAAAATAATAATAAAATTAAAAAAAAAAAAACTAATAAGAAAAAAAAAAACAAAAAAAACTATATACATATGTATCGAATGGACTCACGTAGTTTTTAAGTAGTAGATAAGCTCAAGCCCAGAGTATTAACGGCAATTGTATTGAGAGTAAAATATGTAAACAACCAAAATTCGTAAACAAAAGCACGGACCACCATGTCTGTGGATTTATTGTAAGGAAGGAGTGTGGTTTTAGCCGGTAAGAGTCCGGCACTGCCCAGACTAGCTCATCTGTGAGTTAGTCTGGGCGTCCATGAGGATTTCCCACTCCTGCCGGAAAAAAAAAAAAAAAAAAAAAAAAAAACCTAACCTAACCTAACCTAACCTTTTTTTTTTTTTTTTTTTTTTGTTGTCGGGGTGGAAATCCTCATGGATGTCCTCCGCCCTGGGGTGGGCAAAGGGGTCTGTCAGACTCTTACTGACTAAAACCACCCCGGTGTTCCCTCTCACACTTGCGTCGGGGGCTGCGAGTGCAGATGTGACTTCCGCTGCCCCGGACTGGTGACGGCCCGTACTCTGCGGGCCCCGATCCGTAGGGGGAGTGAAACTCCCCCAATTACGTCTTATAGAGGCGCGCGTGGAACACTACGCGCCGCCATCTCGGGTCCTCTGTAATGGGGGGCGACGGATGTCCCCGAGTCCGCCACCCCTGGACCCATTTAGGGGGGCTGGAAGAGGGCATTATCTGCCCTCCGCCGACGCCCAGTGCGCCTGCTGCGGGACGGGAGAGTACTTGTGATCTCCCTTTCCCTTTCCGCAGCCTCCTTCTGCGAGATGACTGTTTCGCAGAAGGATACCACCGCGTCCCAGGACTCTGCACTGCCAACCATCGAACGAACCACGGTCGGCAGCGACAGGTCATTCCCCACTTCTGAAACGAGGACACGGCGTGGCCCCTCCCATGCGACACATTCGGCCAGCGTATGCCGCGCCGTATCCTCCAGACAGTGGACGCAGTGATGGCACCGAGCGTCCGGCTCCCTGCCTATGCGACACAAGTACTTGCCGAAGCAACCGTGCCCCGAGAGCACCTGCGTCGCCCGAAACGTTAGGGAGCCGTGCCTCCTCCCGAGCCAGTCGTCGAGCACTGGCCGGATTGCCTCGATTAAATTCAGGCCGGCGGTAGGTTGCAAGAGCCTCTCCCGCCATTCCGCCACCATGACCTGACGGAGCTCCGACCGGCGCAGTGTGATCTGCCGCTGCATCAGTCTCTCGCCCCGTGTCTTGGCCTCCTCGCGCCACAGATGCAGTGTCGCGAGTGTCTTCGCCTCCAGGTCCCAGGGCGGGGATCCGGCCAATGCGCAAGCCGCCTCGTAAGAGACCGTGCGATATCCTCTTATGACTCTGACGGCCATCGCTCTTTGCGGCCTTCGCAGTACTGCGATGCTGCCGGCCGTCAGGTCAGCTGCCCACACCGGGGCCCCATAGAGGGCCATTGATCGCACGATCCCCACGTACAACCGCCTGCAAGCGGTGCTCGGGCCCCCCAAATTGGGAAGCAGCGTTGACAACGCACCCGCCGCGCCCATCAGTTTGGGCACCAGCCGCTGAAAATGGGGGCCGAAGTTCCATCGGCTGTCGAGCACCAATCCTAGGTACTTCATAGTTGACTCGACAGCGATACGAGCCCCTCCGACCACAATGTGTGACCCCGGCGGCGGTGCCCGTCGAGGGCCATGGAATGCGATGGCCTCCGACTTGTTGAGGGCCACCTCTAGGCCCAGGCGTCGTATGCGACTCACGACCTGCGAGACCGCAACCGTAGCCAGCAATGCTGCCTCCCTGTGCGAACTTCCCCGAGCTGTGACCAGCGTGTCATCCGCATAGCACGTAAGGCTCACCCCCGGTAGAAGCTCGCCTCTCAGTACCCAGTCGTACCCGATGTTCCACAGGAGTGGGCCCACAACCGAACCCTGTGGAACACCGCACGACATGTCGCGCCGGCCTCCGCCATCGCGTCCCGTGTAGGTAACACACCTTCCCGCTAAATAAGCCCCCACAACGTGTACCTAACCTAACCTAACCTAACCTAACCTAACCTAACCTAACCTAACCTAACCTAACCTAACCTAACCTAACCTAACCTAACCTAACCTAACCTAACCTAACCTAACCTAACCTAACCTAACCTTTTTTTTTTTTTTTTTTTTTTGTTCCGGGGTGGAAAATCCTCATGGATGTCCTCCGCCCTGGGGCAGGCGAAGGGGTCTGTCAGACTCCTACTGACTAAAAACCACCCCGGTGTTCCCTTCCCACACTTGGACCGGGGATCATGAGAACTAGTGCGCCTTCCATGATCCCCGACTGGTGCCGGCCCGCCTTTGCGGGCCACTTCATGCCCGCGGGGGGAGTGAGGTGAGACTCCCCCCGCGACGTCAAATAGGGGCGCGCGTGGAACACTACGCACCGCCACCTCGGGTCCTGCTGGATGGGGGGCGGCGGACGTCCCCGAGTCCGCCGTCCCTCCGGATCTGTTTACGGGGGCTGGAAGAGGGCGTTGTCCGCCCTCCGCCGACGCCCAGTCCGCCTGCTACGGATCAGGAGAGTGGTCTCAATCTCCCTCTCCCTTTCCGCAGCCTCCTTCTGCGAAACCACGGTTTCACAGAAGGAGATCACCGCATCCCACGACTCGGCGCTCCCGACCATCGAACGAGCGACAGCCGGCAGCGCCAGGTCGGCTCCGACTTCAGATACGAGGGCACGGCGCGGCTCCTCCCATGCGGTACACTCTGCTAGTGTATGCTGCGCCGTGTCCTCCCGACAGTGGGTGCAGTGATGGCACCGAGCGTCCGGCTCCCTGTTTATGCGACACAGGTACTTCCCGAAGCAGCCATGCCCCGAGAGCACCTGCGTCGCCCGAAACGACAGGGAACCGTGCCTCCTCCCGAGCCATTCGTCGAGCACTGGTCGGATCGCGTCGACGGTAGCGAGGCCGGCGGTAGGGCGCAGAAGCCTGTCCCGCCATTCCGTCACCAGGACCTCGCGGAGCTGAGACCGATGAAGCTCGATCTCACGCTGCATCGGTCCACCTCCCCGCGTTCGCGCCTCCTCGCGCCACCGGTGTAGTGAAGCGAGGGCTCTCGCTTCTAGGTCCCAGGGCGGGGATCCGGCCAGTGCACAAGCCGCCTCGTAGGAGATCGTGCGATACCCCCTGATAGCCCTGACGGCCATCGCCCTCTGCGGTTTTCGCAGCATTGCGATGCTACCGGCCGTCAGGTCAGAAGCCCACACCGGGGCCCCGTACAGGGCCATGGATCGCACGATCCCCAAGTATAACCGCCTACAGGCGGTGCTCGGGCCCCCCAGATTGGGAAGCAGCGTCGACAGCGCACCCGCGGCGCCCATCAACTTGGGCGTCAGTTGTCGAAAGTGGGGGCCGAAGTCCCACCGGCTGTCGAGCACCAGTCCCAGGTACTTCATGGTGGACTCGACAGCAATTTGGACCCCCCCGACCACGACGTGTGATCCCGGTGGTGGCGCTCGCCGAGGGCCGTGAAAGACCACGGCCTCCGACTTATTGAGAGCCACCTCCAGGCCCAGGCGTCGTATGCGACCCACCACCTGTGAGACCGCAGCCGTCGCCAGCAACGCTGCCTCCCTATACGAGCTCCCCCGGGCCGTAACCAGCGTGTCGTCCGCATAACACGTCAGGTCCACTCCCGGTTGGAGCTCGCCCCTCAGCACCCAGTCGTAACCGATGTTCCACAGGAGCGGGCCCACGACCGAGCCCTGTGGAACACCGCACGACATATCGCGCCGGCCCCCACCGTTGCGTCCCCTGTAGGTGACACACCTTTCCGCTAAATAAGCCCCAACGATGTGACGGAGATAGCGGGGCACCCTATGGTACCGCAGTGCCTCCCGAATACAACTCCAGGGCAGGGTATTGAATGCGTTGGAGATGTCCAAGGACACCGCCAACATAACCCCGCCCCGGGATACCGCTTCCTCCGCCAGGACTCTCACCCGCATTATTGCGTCGACAGTGGAACGCCCATGCCGAAAGCCAAACTGACTGTCGTCCAGATCCGGCCCTTCTCTGTATAAGTGACAGACGAGGCGGGCTGCAATTATCCGTTCAAAAAGCTTACCCACCTCGTCTAGCAGCACTATAGGCCGGTATGCGGACGGCGAGTCTGCTGGGCGCCCCACTTTCCTGAGCAGGACCAGACGACCTGTCTTCCACTGAGCAGGGAATAGGCCCCGCTCAAAACAAGCTGAGTAGAGTCCTCTCAGCTGGGGCTCTAGCTGTTTCAGAGCGAGGGCGAGCGCGCGGCCGGGAACTCCATCGGGCCCCGGGGCAACGGTTTTAGCCCGGAGCCGCGTTACGGCCGCCCTCATCTCCGGCTGTGTCACCTCAGGGACGTTGACCTCCTCATCCTCCGACTCTGCGGCTGTGGGCAAAGCCATCGGCGGCGGTGTATGCTCTTCTCTAGCAGGGAAGAGAGCTGCGACCACATCCTCCAGCAACTGCGGCTGTAAGCTCTCCGTTAGTGGAGGCGCCCAGGCACGAAGTTTCCCTCGGACTACACGATAAGGGCGCCCCCACGGATCCCCGTCTAGGGTCGCCAACATCTCCTCCCTGGCTCGAGTCTTAGACTCGCCGACAGCCAGCCACAGAGTCTGCTTCGCCGCGCGGTACACCTCATACAGCGCGGCTTCTTCTTCCGGAACCCGACGACGTCTCCTCCGGTATCGGGTGTACTGGCGTCTAACCTCCACGCAGGTCACGCGCATCTGCTCGATTGCGTCGGACCACCAGTACAACTGACGCCTTGTGGGCTTTGTGCGGACGCGGGGCATGGACGCGTCGCAGATTTGTGTCATCGCCCCGCGGAACCACTGCGCCTCTTCTTCGACGTCGACGGGTTCGTTCGTCGGTGACTCCCGGACCCAGGCCTGGATGATAGCGGCTTCCTCGAGAAGCTCCCTGTCGAGTCGCTTATACGACCAGCGAGGACCATCCATTCGCGGGGCTGACGGTCGGCCGCCGCCCGCAGTCTGGGTGGAGACGTCGAAGCGAATATATCGATGGTCTGACAACGTCTCCACCTCTACGGCAACTCGCCAGTCGCGGACACGACCCGCAACAGCGGAGCTAGCGAACGAGACGTCCACTATAGACCCACCCCGCTGCCGCACGCACGTGTAAACTGAGCCCCGATTCAGGATGGTCAAGTCGGTCGTGACCGCCCACTCCTCCAATACCTCACCCTTGGGGTCGGTGACCGGGGATCCCCACGCCGTAGACTTGGCATTGAGATCCCCGAGCAACAGCACCGGGCGAGGGTGGAACCGGCCCACGACGGCACCCAGTTCGACAAGGAACCCCTCGAAGTCAGCAAGACTCCTGTTGGGCGAGAAGTACGCCCCAATGGTGACAATTCCGTCCGCAAGGGCGGCCACCCAACCGTGTCCTCGGGAGGGACTGACCAGTGTCCCGCCAATGATGGCCACTAAACCGTCTAGGTCCCCTGCCCAGTTATCGCGGGGAGGGACAAAATACGGCTCAGCGACCACAGCCACATGGATCGACCACTCCGCCATGCTCTGGAGTAAAAGATCCTGAGCTCTGGCGGCGTGGTTGATATTCGCCTGGAGGAAATGGAATTGTGCCATCACTGGCATTCCATTTCCTTGGCATCTCCTCCTTCCCTGGGTTGGGAGTCAGTTGCTTGATTGCCGGGCTGTGGGAGAGGCGCAGGTCCTCTGATAGCCCCAGTTCTCCTGCCAACCTTTCTCGGAGCCTTGCAAGCTTTCCCGCCAAGTCTGTGCTCCGTAGGCTTCCCTGCAGCTGCGCAAAGACTGCAGTTCGGTGTAGCGGAGCACTGAGCCGCCCTGTGACCAGGTTGACCGCAGCGATAACAAAGGTCACTGCGGTCTGCTTCTGCAGTGCATTGTGCCCGGACATGTCCCTTTTCCAGGCACCTGAAGCACTGCATAGCCCTTGTTGGCAGGAGTTTCACCCTGGCAGACACCCAACCCACTAGCAAACGTCTGCCGTCTGCGACCTTGTTTGCAGCCGCTACCGGGCACCGTACCCAAATCGTGCCAAGCCCGGCCGCGCTGCAGCGAATTTCGCCCACCTGTACGCTCTCGGGCGGACATTCGCCGCTTCGAGCAATAGACGCCACTACTTCCTCCGGGGTTGCGGAGTCGTCCAGCCCATCTATGCGTAACTCAGCCGTTTTAGTGGGCCTGGACACCCGGGCATCCTCTGGTTTGAGGACTTCTCGTATCTTGGCGGCCAGAACGTCCGCCCTCTCCTGCCTTGCAGCACCCGACACCTCAAACACTTTGGCACCCGTGGCTGCCGTTTTAAAAACAAAGCCAGCTGGGGTGGCAAATTCGCTGAACTTCAGCTTCTCCTTTATTTGCGCCAGGACCGACTTATATGTCACACTCCTGTCCGCGGCTTCGGGCTGCAATGTAATAACTACAGCCTCAGAGCGTGGGGTCCTGGCTTTGGGTGGCCTCGTGCCCTCTTTTGAAGCCGGGACCTTGGCGGGTGCCGGTAGCGCCGACTTCTTCTTGCGACCCCTTTTTACCACCGTCGTCCAGGCCTCTTGGGTGGGAGGCGTGGTCGCCGGTACCGCGGTTGAGTGGAAAGGAGGAACGGACGTACTCGCCGCGGGCTTCTTGGGCCTCTCCGTGGACTTTTTGGTCCACTCCGCAGGTTTTTCGGCCGCCTGCACGGGCTTAGTCTTGGCGGACTCCTCCTTCCTCCGCCTATCTGCCGCAAGCGGCGGCCGGAGGATTTCAGCCGGGGGGAGGCGCGTCTCCATGGCCTCAAGTCGGGCACTCACCATGCCCCCACACTGCTGCATGCATATTCGGGCCACTCTCTGAATTTCGTGGTCCGACAGGGCAAGTGCAGTCGGTGGAGCAGGTGCAGGGGCCAATGAAGGCGTGGCAGGAGGGGAGCCGGTAAATGCGGGAGCTGCCTGTTGCTGCCAGTCATTCCTCTGAGCGGCAAACTCCCGCTTGAGGTCCTCCAGCTCGGATCGGAGACGGCTGTTCTCCTCCCACAACTTTGCCGTCTCCTCCGAAGTCGAGCGATTAAGGAGGACTTCCACCGCCTCCTTGATCCCATCCGCCGCCTCTTTTAGAGCTCGCGTGAACGTGCCCTTCAAGTTACCAGACTTAGTGGCAACCTTCAGAACCACGTCCACGCTGTCCATCACTTGGCGGTTTAGGGCTGCCGCCGACAAATCCTCGGCGGCGGTCAAGCGAGCAGACCGGCGCTCTCTGGCCTGACTGGCCATTTCAGCCACCTCGTCAAGAGCCACTGCCCGTCTCTCCTCTCTCCTAGCAGAGTTGACCTCCCCCTTAGTGCTGACCAAGGAAATCGAGTTTTGGGTAGTAACGCCCTCCACTTGCTTGGTCCCTGAATCGCTTCCTCCGCTGGGTGCCGGCGTGTCGGGGCGCTTGAGGAAGCGCCCTTGAGGATCGCGCGACGTTGAAGGAGCTGACGCTCCACCAACTGCGCGACCTCGCCCTCTCCTGCCTGTCGACACTTTAGCGGCCGGTAGGTTCTCCTCGCTAGAAGAGAGGCCTGTCAACCCAGCGCGTTTCTCCTCTTTCCGTGAGCGTTTATTCCAAAATTTGGAATGACGCCCAGCCATTGCTTCCTCAATCGGTGAGCGCTTTGAGCTTACGCTCGCTACGCTCGCCACACTTATCCTATCAGATGCGGTGTCAGAATCTGACAGCGCACTCACCCCCATCTGCTCGACCAACACGATCGGCAACTCCTTCGATTTTATTTTATTAGTTTTATTTATTGTATCCATATGAATCCCACGAGTAGATATAGGTCAAAAATGTCCACCGGGCAGAGCCTAGATGCCCGGTAAGCCTACATACTGCAGAGTGCGGCAGGTGCTCTACAGGGGAAGCGCTCACGACTGGACTCCCTCCAGCCATTCATCCTCTCACCGCGCTTCAAAGCTTAGGATTGGGTGGTTTTTTATCTTAGAGGTAGCCTTCCTCTGGGCCAGGCAATTAAGCCAAGCCCCCGGCGGCGGCATTAAACATGCCTCCGTTCGCTGTCCGGTCAGCCCGACTCAGCGAACCCGCCGAAAGTTCTCTCCTCAAGGAGAGAAACACGCGCCGCTTTGGTGCGCCTACACCGCAGCGGCATGGTCACGTCTTCTGTCGATCGACTATCGTCGATCGATCAGGAGCGACTCCGTCCCGGTATCTCTCTTGGTCTGGTCTCTCACTTGGACCTTTCCGGCATGAGTAACTCTACCGGCAGAGCCCCAAGATCATTGAGACACACAAGCCCCACCACGACGACAACGTGGAGATACCCTCGGTGGGGAACCTAACCTAACCTAACCTAACCTAACCTAACCTAACCTAACCTAACCTAACCTAACCTAACCTAACCTAACCTAACCTAACCTAACCTAACCTTTTTTTTTTGAGAAATGCGTTACGCATCCCCGCTCGTGGGGGACGAGTCGGGGTATGTGGGACTCCTGTCGGTGGTGACAGTATACCCACTAAAACTCAGCGGTGTTCCCACATCGCCGTGATGGGAGGGCCATGGGAAACCGGCTCAGCCTTTACTTCCACAACCCTCCCGGCGCATGCCCGCCTAGCTGGCGGGCCCCGCATGCCCCCCAGGCTGGGGGGCTACGGGAATGGCCGGGAACACCTGGCCATTCCCGTCCGACACTGGTGGATGCCTGTGCAATACAGGCAAGGGTGCTCCCGCACCCGTTGCCTGCTGGCCTCCACCTGGGAGGAGTCGGAGATGACTGTCAAACTGACGTCTTCTTAGATCTTAAATTTTCACTTTAAGATCAGCTGTTTTGATATAGTAATTACTTACCTGCCACACCTTCAGGCTGGACCGCGTTTCGTGATCTGCCTCGTTGGTTGGTAGAACAAAAAATCCTATAATCACCTTTTTTTCACGTTTTTTCACTATAAATTCAAAATATTGTTCGCCACCTACCTCTAATTACTCCGTTTTCCATTAGCCTGCGCGCAGACGCGTGTTTTGACACCTCACACGCGCGGCTACCTCGAAAAAACTGAAATTTTTTTGACCTCCCACCCACCCTATAGTGGCAGGGTAGTTAAACGTGACGACTTTTGCAAATTTTTTTATTTTTATACTAGTTTACCCTGATGCTTTTAAAGCTGGTTTTAGTAACAAGCACATCAAAATACCCATTCATTTGCCATTACAGACATAGTTTCTTCACAACAGAATGAATTAAAATTTATTGAAAATGTCTCTGGTTCGTACTCCACCCCGCTCTGTTGTCCCCCCACCCCTGATCAAAGTTCCACCTCTCCCCGCTGACTTTTCAGAGGTAACCAGTATTGAATCATGCATTGCCGTCATAACTAGACTAGCTGAATGCATCAAAACCACCGTATATGAGAACAAAAGCGTCACTACAGGAAATAAAAAGACTATCGCCCTTGCCTCGGACGAAATACGATTCATAATATCAAAGCTCTCCAACTTCACTTGCTCTCCTCGCGATAAAGACTGCGAGGACGGCCAACCACCATCGTATATTGGCGACCTCAAAAACGAAATCACGAGCCTTACAACAGAGGTCCAATCTATTAAAAACCTCCTCAAAGCCGACGATGGAGACGGTGCGCTCGGAAAGGAGATTGTGACTTGCGTGCGAGAGGAGCTGAGCAAGCACCTCACTACCATCACGAGTACAGCAGCACCTCCAGTAACACCGACTTACGCGCAGACTGCTAGTGCGCCTGCATCTCGGCGCCCAATAAAAGAGGCCCCACCAAACAGACCTGCCCTCATAGTCTCGGCTAAATGCGACACACAAACGCGCCAGGAAGTTGTGGAGTCCTTTAGGAACAGCGTCAATTTCCGCACCACCACCTATGCACCCACAAAAATCCAGTCCGTGTCCAACAACAAACTAAAGGTCGCGTTCGAAACGGAAAAACAGCGCGACGAGATTCACAGAAAACTGGAAACTTACCCCCTTAGTGCTGACCAAGGAAATCGAGTTTTGGGTAGTAACGCCCTCCACTTGCTTGGTCCCTGAATCACTTCCTCCGCTGGGTGCCGGCGTGTCGGGGCGCTTGAGGAAGAGCCCTCGAGGATCGCGCGACGTCGAAGGAGCTGACGCTCCACCAACTGCGCGACCTCGCCCTCTCCTGCCTGTCGACACTTTAGCGGCCGGTAGGTTCTCCTCACTAGAAGAGAGGCCTATCAACCCAGTGCGTTTCTCCTCTTTACGTGAGCGTTTATTCCAAAATTTGGAATGACGCCCAGCCATTGCTTCTTCAATCGGTGAGCGCTTTGAGCTTACGCTCGCTACGCTCGCCACAATCATCCTATCAGATGCGGTGTCAGAATCTGACAGCGCACTCACACCCATCTGCTCGACCAACACGATCGGCAACTCCTTCGATTTTATTTTATTAGTTTTATTTATTTTATCCATATGAATCCCACGAGTAGATATAGGTCAAAAATGTCCACTGGGCAGAGCCTAGATGCCCGGTAAGCCTACCTACTGCAGAGTGCGGCAGGTGCTCTACAGGGGAAGCGCTCACGACTGGACTCCCTCCAGCCATTCATCCTCTCACCGCGCTTCAAAGCTTAGGATAGGGTGGTTTTTTATCTTAGAGGTAGCCTTCCTCTGGGCCAGGCAATTAAGCCAAGCCCCCGGCGGCGGCATTAAACATGCCTCCGTTCGCTGTCCGGTCAGCCCGACTCAGCGAACCCGCCGAAAGTTCTCTCCTCAAGGAGAGAAACACGCGCCGCTTTGGTGCGCCTACACCGCAGCGGCATGGTCACGTCTTCTGTCGATCGACTATCGTCGATCGATCAGGAGTGACTCCGTCCCGGTATCTCTCTTGGTCTGGTCTCTCACTTGGACCTTTCCGGCATGAGTAACTCTACCGGCAGAGCCCCAAGATCATTGAGACACACAAGCCCCACCACGACGACAACGTGGAGATACCCTCGGTGGGGAACCTAACCTAACCTAATTGGATTGGCTCGTGACCACACATGGTCGCCACCTTGCACGTAGTCGGTCTAAAATTTTTCATAACCTCAAAAACACGTGTCGGGAGTGCCGGTGAACTTTTTAGTGTTCATCCTGTGTGTGCGCGAGTGCCCGTCGGTGCTAGTGCGGACACAGGGGGAGCCAGCCTACCGGACGGCTCGGTGAGCAATCACCGTAACGGTCGCGGAGGCCACGCCCAGGGAAGATGCCGAAGCCCGGCAAACGTGGCTCTACGGGCCACGATGCCGGGCCCCAGGAGGAGAGGACCCAGCCGGCGCTGGACCGGGCGGTGTCGCTGCCAAATATCGGCGACACGCCGCTCGGTGCGCCGCTGACCGGGCCATCTACAACAAAGAAGAAGGAGAGAAAGGAGGGAAAAAGGTAGGAGATCAAATCTCTATCTCAAAAAGAGCGAGCGCCACGCCCCTGCGATACCGGCCCACCGGCGACACCGGCACATGCGCGCGTTGCGCCGGCGCCGTCAACGAGCCGACAGCATGTGGTGTCCGTCCGCCCAGCAGCGTTCCGTCCCGTGCCTATTCAAGCTCCGGGACCAGCGCCAACTACAAGCCACGCACAGCATGCGCGCGGCGCGGCACCGCACGTACGAGTACTCTTGCCCGTGCGCGCAGCCGCACCCGCTGGGCGTGCGGCTGCGCCAGCAGCCGCACCCACTGCGCGTGCGGCTGCGCCAGCAGCAACCCTGCGCGCCCCGCTCACCCCCCATTATTATCTGTTCGTCAATACGCTCCTGCACCCTGCGCCACTGCGCCCCCAGCGCGATTCACGTCACCGCCCGCACCCGCTCGCGCGGTACCGGCAACAACGCCCAAACTAAAAGCTGTGCCAGCTTTGCGCACTGCCACCCCCGGCCGCCGCCTCTCGCTGGCGGGACCGGCGACAGCGGAGCTAAAGCGACCAGCGAGTGCCCGTCCGTATCAGAGACCGGCCTTGATTGACACGGCGGTGCCTACCTCACAGACGGAGGCACGGGGGGGTGCCCCCCGTGCCTCCGTCTATGACTCCCCAGCGGCGCTATCGGTATGCTCGTCTCTAGCCGGCTCGAGCATGTCGATCGCATCCGCGGGGTCAGCATGTCGATCGCATCCGCGGGGACACGACTCCGCGATCCGGGCACTGGCCCACCGAGGGAGTAACCAGCGCTGATGCCGCGGCCTTGTCGCTGGCGTCGCCTACAGCGCCGCTGGAATTGGATTTCGAATTTGAACAAAATCCTGGAAACAGACCCTAGCGGCGCAGGAGCTCCGGCGAGGCAGCAACAGAGGAGGCGAAGCGGTACTGCCTGGACCCGCCGCAGCGACGCTAGTTTTAGTGATGGTCTGGCAGTTTGAATAGTTTATGCGGCCTACCCAAATGTCCTTTCTTTGGTATTGTTCGTCGAGTTGAGCTCCTTAAGTTCTGAGTTGAGCTCCACGATTACTGACAAATGCTTGCACTGACTGGACAGGTCCACTCAAATCTGTGTGGTTCTTTCCTCAAAAGACCTTTTCAGACACTTATCTACATGGTCCTCATATGGCCTGACCAAGATTATGTCTGGACTTTAAAAGAGACTGCGACCTCTGAGTTTGTTTCGGCCTTGTTTCTCAGAGTAGTCAGATAGGAAACGCCGAACTCATCTAGCTTATTTTTAATATTTTTTTATATGACGTGTAAAAGTGATTTCGATATCCTATTTACAGAATAAACAATTTCATTTCATTTCCACAGCGCGATAGCGCGCCGCGGGGTCGGGGCGTATCCACCGCGCCTACGTTTGTTGACGTGGTGTGCCATAGCACGCCCCCTCTGTCACCGGACATGTCGCCTGGGGGGGTAGCTGGCAACATACTACCCCCGCCCCCCCTCCCTCTGGCGCCGGGGTGACGTCGTCGACGGCGAAGCAGGGGAAGGGGAAGAAGAAGAAGATACGCTACCCCCGCTGGTAGTAGAGAAGTTGCCGAACTGAGCCACCCATTTCAGGGCCATCCACACTCAGCTGGGCCGGCCTCCTAACGCGCTTCCGTACGGGAGTGGAGTTCGCTTCACCCCAGACAGCGAGGAGAAATAGGTACAGCCTAGTGCAACGATATTTGATGAGCCTTCAAAAAGACAGCGGGGTCTCCTGGTTCGCGTATTCGCTGCCAGCGGAAAGAAGTCTGAAGATAGCCATAAGGGGGCTATCAGTGAACACAACTCCCGAGGAGATCGAGGAGGAGCTTAAATCGATGGGATACCAACCAGAATACGTGCGCCACACAAAAGGCGCACACGGGCGACCCGATTGCGTATTCCACACATTAAAGAAAACACCCGACGTCTGGGCCATTTTTGACACAACCATTTTTATGTACATGCGGGGTGTTAAAATAGAGGCCTGGCGGGGCAAACGTGGGCCTGCTTAATGTCACCGGTGCCAACGCTTTCGGCATAGCTCGCACCAACGTCACCATCCGCTCGCTTGCGTGCGATGTGGAGGGGAGCACTCGGCACGCAGCTGCTCCCGCCCCTTGGAAGAACCGGCCACATGCACCTATTGTGGGGGCCCACACCCTGCAAGCAACATTAAGTGCCCGGTTTTCCAGGATGAAATCCGGAAGAAGCGAGCGGGCACGGTCGCGGCCACATCCACCAGACGGCTACAACCGGTCGCAGTGACACGCACGGATGTGCAGCCAGAAGCAAATAGCAAGACGCTTATGGCACCGGCAAATGGGCCCACAGACAGGACCCAAGCCTCCTCCTCGGGTGGAGGAAAAAGAAGATACGCGGGGGGAAAAGATAGAGGAAGAACCCACCGCCCCCTGAGGCGACCCAAGAAGACGTCCTTAAAGGCCGATCCTGCCCCAAGCAATGCGCAGGTGGCCACAGCAACAGACCGCGACCAACCTACAGGTGGCACCAAAAACGAGCGGCGGCAAAACGCGGAAGTGCGTTCGTACGCTCAGAAGCCGCTCGGTACCGCCACCGTCGTGGTCAACGCCACTTACTCGCAGCGACAGAAACGGGAACAAGATAAGTTCACCGGAGCTGCGAGTGGCGGCGCGCGTGTCGCACCGCAAACTCATAAAAACGAATTCGCTATCAAGCTATTAATGGATTTAATTAAAGCCATTAGGCAGGGGCAGGATGTAGAAACCGTCATCCTGGACGGACTAGCGACCCTATTAACCCTTTACCATGGACAGTAGTTCGCTCAGGATGATGCATTGGAATGCCCGCGGCCTTAGGCACAAGGTCGCCCCCCTCCGTCATCTCCTGCGGGAGCAGAACATAGACGTGGTGCTCATCAGTGATACGATGCTGGGATCTGAAGTCAGGATAAGGTTCCCGGGATACATCGTCTACAGGAAGGATGAGCGGACGGCACAGAACACCCCATACCGCGGTCTGACAGTATTGGTGATTGGCAGTATTGAAGAGTCGTCCACCAGGAAATCCCCCCACCACCACTCAGATCGTTCGACGCGCTGCGTGTACAGCTACACATAGCCGGTGGGGATATAGATATCTACGTGTGCTACAAGTCGCTCGCGGCCCGCTTGGACCTGACTGAACTGTGAGCGCTACTCACGCGTACTCCGCACGCCACCATCCTCACCGGTGATTTAAATTGTAAGCACCCAGCGTAGAATTCCTACATAGTGAATCCAGAGGGGTGACGACTCTTTGCGAACGCGGAAGCCCTAGGGTATACGGTGTCCGGCCCAGAAACGCCGACACGCTACCCAGATAACCCTCTTGATATGCCGGACGTGCAAGACATCGTAGTCCATCGAGGGCTTCACTCCCAGACCGTGCAGCAGCAAGTCATAGACGACGAGCTACAGTCGGACCATCAACCTGTGCTCGTCGTACTAGCGGGTATGCCGATCCGCTTGAAGCCACTAGCGCCACGTCGAACTCTGGACTGGACAACCTTCCAGGAAAAAGTAGAGACCACCACGCCGACTCGGCCTATTGTAGACTCCGCGGACGTCGATCAAATGGCAGTCGACGTCACTGCTTGCATCTGGGGTGCCTTAGATGCGGCAATCACAACACATCCGCAGGGGAGAGGGCTTTTGCCGCCCCTGCCAGCAAAAATTACAGCACTAATCGCCGCCAAGAGGCGACTACGCAAGCAGTGGCAATAATTACGATGCCCAACCCTAAAGACGCAGTTAAACCGTCTCGCGGAGAGGGTGAAGGCCGAGTTACAGGCACACGCCGCCGCGGGCTGGGAGGACCGTATCGACGAAGCCACAGACGGCTGGCCGTCGGTATACAAACTATGTAGACAATTGAAGAATACCCCAGCCCCGGTATTCCCGCTGATAAATAGCGACGGGGCGCTACAATATGTAGCGGAGGACCGGGCGGAGGTCTTCGCAGATCACCTGCAGCGTCAGTTCCGCCCAAACCCGACTGACGACAGGGAAGATATCGCAGCGGTCGAGAAGCACCTTGGGGAGTACTTCGCGTCGCCGATAGCCCTGCCTTGATGAGTACGTGCAGCGGCTCGAATAAAGGGACTCTACAGATGTACACACACATCTGTGGCGCGGTGTGTTCTAAGTTAATGTAGGCACATCGCGTAACTATACAGACAACCACTACTATACGTGCATTTACATAATCATGTGTCGACGCGGCGCGGGCGTGCCATGCGTCACACATAGACACTGAGCAGCGTACACAACAACACTAGCTGCTCACACACACGCGACGGTCTCCCCCCAATCCGTAAACGGATAGATCTGTGAGCGGGGCGGGGGGAGCCCCACACAAATTCGAAAACCACTACCTACCTGCTATGTAAATAACAGTGACAGGAACTCACATATCATCCACATACTAAGTGGGAAATAGTACGTATTATTGAAGCTAACTCAAAAACTATCAAAGCAAAGTTATTAAAATTTATATGGGACCACCTCGACAGCATACCCTTTCAAACATAAAATGAATTTTCAAAATCGGTTCACAATTGACGGAGAAATCGGTGGACATACAAAAAAAAAAAAACACGCGGCGAACATATAACCTCCTCCTTTTTGGAAGTCAGTTAAAAAGTATATATACGTATAGTGTATTTAATTACTTTGAGTTAACTACCTAGTGCTACTTACCTAGTGGGTAGGTTTTCTTTTTGTAGTAGTGTAATCGATTACTATATATAATCGATGATCTCACGAAAACTATCTTTATCATATTTCTCCGCTTCCAGGCAAAGAATTTAGCAGATTTTTGATATTCAAGGATAAAAAAAGATGACCAATTTTAAAATCACATCTCAACTTATTACACTTGGGCCCAACATTTTCCATCTCCTTTGGTTAGCTTAAAAAAGGTTATAGTGAGCCAACTTAAAAGATAGACATATTATTATGCTGTCGTGGACTTTTTTTTTAACTTTTAATCTTTGGATCCACGCGAGACACAATGGTTTTTTAATTGTTTCTGTAACTACTAGTTCTGTGGGGTTGGACCATTTCAATCTTGTAGACCTAAACATAACACAACATAACATCACGCCTTGTTTCCCAGAAGGGTTGGGCAGAGGTGTCTCTGTAGCAGGTACACCCACATTTCGCCAGTTATGTTTAAGTCCCATGTAATAGGGGGCAAGCCTATTGCCATCAAGCGGGCACAAATCCAAACTCCGAGCTGCTACTGAGAAACAGATAGAAAAACCCAATAACACTTTGCTCGACCCGGGAATCGAACCCAGGACCTCATGCAGAAGCTTCTTCTTCTTCCCCTTCCCCTGTTTCGCCATCGACGACGTCGCCCCGGCGCCAGAGGGAGGGGGGGCGGGGGTAGTATGTTGCCAGCTACCCCCCCAGGCGACATGTCCGGTGACAGAGGGGGCGTGCTATGGCACACCACGTCAACAAACGTAGGCGCGGTGGATACGCCCCGACCCCGCGGCGCGCTATCGCGCTGTGGAAATGAAATGAAATT
Organism: Agrochola litura; assembly: GCA_949152395.1. Classification (NCBI taxonomy): domain Eukaryota; kingdom Metazoa; phylum Arthropoda; class Insecta; order Lepidoptera; family Noctuidae; genus Agrochola; species Agrochola litura. Next base: position 45,049 of record OX424497.1, read on the forward strand.
GTTTATTCTGTAAATAGGATATCGAAATCACTTTTACACGTCATATAAAAAAATATTAAAAATAAGCTAGATGAGTTCGGCGTTTCCTATCTGACTACTCTGAGAAACAAGGCCGAAACAAACTCAGAGGTCGCAGTCTCTTTTAAAGTCCAGACATAATCTTGGTCAGGCCATATGAGGACCATGTAGATAAGTGTCTGAAAAGGTCTTTTGAGGAAAGAACCACACAGATTTGAGTGGACCTGTCCAGTCAGTGCAAGCATTTGTCAGTAATCGTGGAGCTCAACTCAGAACTTAAGGAGCTCAACTCGACGAACAATACCAAAGAAAGGACATTTGGGTAGGCCGCATAAACTATTCAAACTGCCAGACCATCACTAAAACTAGCGTCGCTGCGGCGGGTCCAGGCAGTACCGCTTCACCTCCTCTATTGCTGCCTCGCCGGAGCTCCTGCGCCGCTAGGGTCTGTTTCCAGGATTTTGTTCAAATTCGAAATCCAATTCCAGCGGCGCTGTAGGCGACGCCAGCGACAAGGCCGCGGCATCAGCGCTGGTTACTCCCTCGGTGGGCCAGTGCCCGGATCGCGGAGTCGTGTCCCCGCGGATGCGATCGACATGCTGACCCCGCGGATGCGATCGACATGCTCGAGCCGGCTAGAGACGAGCATACCGATAGCGCCGCTGGGGAGTCATAGACGGAGGCACGGGGGGCACCCCCCCGTGCCTCCGTCTGTGAGGTAGGCACCGCCGTGTCAATCAAGGCCGGTCTCTGATACGGACGGGCACTCGCTGGCCGCTTTAGCTCCGCTGTCGCCGGTCCCGCCAGCGAGAGACGGCGGCCGGGGGTGGCAGTGCGCAAAGCTGGCACAGCTTTTGGTTTGGGCGTTGTTGCCGGCACCGCGCGAGCGGGTGCAGGCGGTGACGTGAATCGCGCTGGGGGCGCAGTGGCGCAGGGTGCAGGAGCGTATTGACGAACAGATAATAACGGGGGGTGCGCGGGGCGCGCGGGGCGCGCGGGGCGCGCAGGGTTGCTGGCGCAGCCGCACGCGCAGCGGGTGCGGCTGCGCGCACGGGCAAGAGTACTCGTACGTGCGGTGCCGCGCCGCGCGCATGCTGTGCGTGGCCTGTAGTTGGCGCTGGTCCCGGAGCTTGAATAGGCACGGGACGGAACGCTGCTGGGCGGACGGACACCACATGCTGTCGTCTCGTTGACGGCGCCGGCGCAACGCGCGCATGTGCCGGTGTCGCCGGTGGGCCGGTATCGCAGGGGCGCGGCGCTCGCTCTTTTTGAGATAGAGATTTGATCTCCTACCTTTTTTCCCTCCTTTCTCTCCTTCTTCTTTGTTGTAGATGGCCCGGTCAGTGGCGCACCGAGCGGCGTGTCGCCGATATTTGGCAGCGACACCGCCCGGTCCAACGCCGGCTGGGTCCTCTCCTCCTGGGGCCCGGCATCGTGGCCCAAAGAGCCGCGTTTGCCGGGCTTCGGCATCTTCCCTGGGCGTGGCCTCCGCGACCGCTACGGTGATTGCTCACCGAGCCGTCCGGTAGGCTGGCTCCCCCTGTGTCCGCACTAGCACCGACGGGCACTCGCGCACACACAGGATGAACACTAAAAAGTTCACCGGCACTCCCGACACGTGTTTTTGAGGTTATGAAAAATTTTAGACCGACTACGTGCAAGGTGGCGACCATGTGTGGTCACGAGCCAATCCAATCTTTTTGCCCGCGACGATGACGTGCTTTTATAACTTCCGGATTGTAGGTACTGCTAGCGGCGCATTCCTTTTGGTGTTGAAGCCTGACGTGACGACGCGATGTCCAACTTCCCCTACCCGATCAACGGACCAATAGGCAATTTTCTAAGGTAGCGAGCGATCCCTGCAAGTAGGTTAAACAATAGGAGTGAGCGAGATAGAGAGCCGTACTCTTCTAGGCGGTTGTAAGGCTTTTGGAACAACTTTATTTAATTTATTTAGTTTATTAGAGTTTTCTCGCGTTACCCCTATAAATTATAAAACTCTCGTAAATTAATGACTTTTCTACTAAAGCTGCAAAGCACTCCAAATCTCATATATATACTTATCTAGTTTTCGTATAAATTGTGATCGACACAAAAGTAAACATAAACACAACAATGGCGGTTTAAAGACGTACAACTGTGCTGCCAGCTGTTATGAGCTTTCAGTTTTTAACCTCATTTCGAACACATCCTTTTTTATTATTTCCTTTTGGTTTGGCGCTGGAGGATTGTTAGAATTAAGTATTGTGTATCCGACCGAATATAGTTTTAGTGATTTTTTATAATGGTAACACAGTCGGTAAGAAAATGTGAAAAGAAGAGTGTGTTTAAAATTAGGGGTGAAAAAGTTATGGTGTTGTTTTAATAAAAACCTGCAAAGGACTCATTAAAAGCTATCGAAAACAAATTACGCTAAGTAAAATACATCAGTTAAATATTTTTTCCTTAGCTTTGAGTGGTACTTGAGGGTTTTTGACGATTTACTTATGAGACCAATATCTTTTCCATGCTAGCTGTACACTGTTGTTTATTTATTTTGTGGTGAGATCGTTTGGTAATATTATCTTTCATAGGTATGTTTAATCTTCGACATATTCTATTTTAACAACGTTGACTGTTATGGGGGTTTGTCCCTTATTTGGTTTTTGCAAGCGTTCATTGAGAGTCCGACTCGTATCACTTTCGTACACAAGTTGCTCAAGCATCTCTTGCAGTTCAGGAGGATAGATAGTACATACTAATTCCATGACTTGCACACTTTCTTTTAGTATTGCCAAACTAAAAAATACATTTATGACATGAGATAGTGCTCTATCCATTGAAATGATATGTCTATGGCTCTATCCCATTGAAATAGAAATACCCATATACATATCAAGTAAAACAGCTCTGTCCGTGTAAATTTCATAGACAATATGATTTTGGTAAATTTAGGAGGGCAGCACTATCTCTGCTGTCAAAGTCAGTGAGTTGTCAGTGAGCAAAATGTCACTAACACGTTGCATTACGGTGGTGTCGGTTCCGGTTTGTTTGTCGTTATTGAGACGAACATTCGTGACAGGCTCCGTTAGTTACGCGCAGACCTGTGCTAGCGGCGTCATCAGTACGACCACGCAGACACTCGGGGCTAACAAAATGTACATCGCAGAGGAACGAGGATCGGCTTACGCGCCCGACTACCGGGTGTATTTCAGTAAGTAGAGCCACAGTTTGAACTGCCCCGTCCTGGCCGCCCGCCGTCTGGCCCAGCGCAAGTTTGGAGGCTACTGTCTTTTTCCTGATACATTACTTATTTAAACTAATGAAATTGGCCGGACTTTGAACTTTTCTGTCATTATCATGTATAATGTTGTCATAACATTGTCACCTATAGTTTCCAAAATGTTTTACTTGTATTCTACTGGTTTGGTATAACCTATCACCTATGACCTTGAACTTTTAACATTCTAAGCATGTATGTGCTCTTATATTTTATTATTGTAATTAATTTATTCTATATATGAGTGAAATTACTTTTTCTGGACCTATATTTTCATGGGTTCTGTTTTATCTTGCAATACATCATAATCTGAACCTAAGACGGCCCACTGACCCAATCTTTGAAAAAAGACTTAGTGGTACACATGGCTACACATCAAGCTATACAAAACCTCTCTACACCGCTATACAAAACGATCTCGCATTGTATAGGATTTCCGTGCAATGTGAGGTCAGTTTATACTGGAAATGTATAGCTTGATGTGTTACCGTGTGTACCTCTAAAAATATATAATTATATATGGTTTCTTCGTCTTTTTTATAATATTTTAGTATCCTAACATGCATTAAATTTAAATCACATTTAGTAATAAATTGTTCTGCAACTTGCTTTCAGAGCATAAAATTACATTATCTGATAAGGTCAAGATTATAATAACCATATCACTTATTTTCGCTGCTGTGATAATAATCAGCAAAATGATTGTATAAGTTCATTGTAGTTACATAAATAGCGTATTATGACCGACTCTCAGTTGATATTATTGTTGAAGTCAGTCAGTTAACTCCATGTACAGATTGTCGTCAACACATTCATTCCTTCTTACTGATCACCTAAAAGATGGTGTGTATGATGTGCTATGCTACTGTAAATAAATCTTAATGGTTTCATTGTACTGATCTGCTACATCAGTGCATCAGTGTAATGCTGAAACCATTAAGATTTATTTTAAAAAGTTTTGAGATGGTAAGTCTGAACGATACAAGTAGAAGGGTTAAATAATAGTCAAATAAGAGCTTATTATTGTTCTACTGCAGAGCAAAGGCCTCTTCTCATACAGAGAAGGCACCTGCTATATTTATCATCGAACACTACACTTGCTTAAGGCAGATTTGGGATTTCAGATGTACATTTATTATTTTTAAAAAAAGTAACCGACTTCCAAAAAACACTACAAAGTGAAAAATAACTTTAATTTCGGAAGTCGGTGTCTTTCTTTGGTTTTGAATTTTCGTTTTTTGTCACCGACTTCTGAAATTAAATTTATTTTTCACTTTGTAGTGTTTTAGGAAGTCGGTTGTTTTTTTTTTTGTAAAAAGTTTTTATTTTTCACCTTTTAGTTGTGGCTTTTTAGTTGGGCTACCCCACACAAATTCGAAAACCACTACCTGCTATGTAAATAACAGTGACAGGAACTTATCATATCGACGCTTGAAAGGCAACATTGACTAAGCGCCATGTAGTCCCATGTCGCTTAGTCAATGTTGCCTTTCAAGCGTCGATATCATCCACACACTAGGTGGGAAAAAGTAAGTATTATTGAAGCTAACTCAAAAACTATCGAAGCAAAGTTAATAAAATTTATATGGGACCACCTCAAGAGCATACCCTTTCAAACAAAAAAAGAATTTTCAAAATCGGTCCACAATTAACGGAGAAATCGGTGGACATACATAAAAAAAAAGAAAACAAACATACGCGACGAACGTATAACCTCCTCCTTTTTGGAAGTCGGTTAAAAATCCAAGTTCTAGGAGAGTGGTTCAGATGCAAACCTTATAATTATCATGAATTATGAAAAATTTGCATTTCCAGAATTACAGTTCAACACTGCCCTCCCAAGCCAGTGCAGTAACAACAAAAACGCGAATTCGAGAAAAACACGTTTAAAGACAGATTCTAATCCATAAAAATATATCCAAAAGAGACTCTTCGATAAAACCTTGAATGCAAGGTGAAAGGATATGTAGTACAAAACTAAAATACTACGTTCATTACATTATTACGTTCGTTTTTTTATAAAAAACTATAATTATAAACATTATTAGGGTTCGACACCCTTATGGATTCGTCATGTCTGTCTGTCTGTCCGTCCGTATGTCACAGCCATTTTTTGCCGAAACTATAAGAGCTGTTGAAACTTGGTAAGTAAGTAGATGTATTCTGTGAACCGCATTAAGATTTTCACACAAAAATAGAAAAAAAAAGACAATAAATTTTGGGGGTTCCCCATACTTAGAACTGAAACTCAACATTTTTTTTCATCAAGCCCATACATGTGGGGTATCTATGGATAGGTCTTCAAAAATGATATTGAGGTTTCTAATATCATTTTTTTCTAAACAATAGTTTGCGCGAGAGACACTTCCAAAGTGGTAAAATGTGTCCCCCCCCTGTAACTTCTAAAATAAGAGAATGATAAAACAAAAAAAAAAATATGATGTACATTAATTACCATGTAAACTTCCACCGAAAATTGGTTTGAACGAGATCTAGTAAGTAGTTTTTGTTTAATACGTCATAAATCGTAAACCGCAATTTACCTTTCATTCAATTAACTCAAATATAAAAATGAAAAAAACATTTAATTTCATAAACCTTATGCATAAACCGTGAACCATTATTTTCTAATAATAAATCTGTAATAGGTGCCTAAGTAAATAATTGACCGAGCGAGCGTAGCGAGCGAAGCGTCTCTGGATCAGGTCTGGCAAAATTTGCTTTCGTGTGTCAGTTTGTACGTACCTACTCCTCTACAGGTCGTATTTTACAACCGATCTGGACGAAATTTGGTGTACAGGTTTGACGATTTTTTTGTAATTTTTAGTCGTCGGGGATTTTTGATTGGAGGGCTACTTCCTCCAAAATGGGGCAAAAAGGGGGGCTACTGGATATCTCCGCCTTATGAGATCTGATTTCGATGGTTCTTTTTAGGGTTCCGTAGTAAACAAGGAACCCTTATAATTTCGTCATGTCCGTCTGTCTGTCTGTCTGTCTGTCCGCGGTCTAGCTCCGAGACCTTTAGTACTAGAAAGCTGTAATTTGGCATAAGTATACATATTAATTACGCCGACAAAGTGGTAAAATAAAATTATGAAAATATTTTTTTTAGGGTACCTCTCCTAACACGTAATGTATGATGTTATTTTATTTTTTTAACCCATTGTTTGGGGTATCATTGGAAAGGTCCTTCAAAAACATTGAGTTTGTGAAAACCATTTTTGGATTCAGGGATCAGTATGCGAAATATTAAGCTTTAAAGTGCTAATTTTTGTTAGAGTCAAGTGTCCCCCCTGCCAGCTAAATGGTTGGTTTGGATATGTGAAAAAAATCACAGGAGGAAAACTATCACAGCTAAGTAGGTTCTACAAGTTAACGACTAATAATCTACCAACTTAACTTTGCAGTTGCAAAAACATGTTTTCCCTTACATTCCGCATGGAAGAACATATTTTTCAACTACAAAGTTAAGTTTGTTTTTGGGATAAATTCATCCCAACTACGCACTTGACCGGTTTTTTTATTTGAAAGGTAGTAACTCTATGTTGGTCTCAAAAAAAATAGGTGAAGATCTGATGAGGATCTTCGGCATGATGAGCAGAATAGCTTCTCAAAATGCAGTAAATTGCTCACTATTTAATAAAACCTATTAGTTAATTTTTCTAGCTGGCCTACATATTTTTACTCATAATTTTTCTGGTTTTTAGGGTACTGTAGTCAACAAGGGAACGAAATAGTTTCGCCATGTCCGTCTGACTGTCTGTTTGTCTATCCGCGGCTTAGCTCAGAGAATATTAGTACTAGAAAGCTGTAATTTGGCGTGTGTACCTATAAATATATTAAATACATTAAACACGCCGGCCGACAAAGTGGTAAAATAAAATCATGATATATATTTGTTTTAAGGGTACCTCCCCTTCCTACACGTAAAGTGGGGATAATTTCCTATGTTATGGGGTGTTGTGTGATTGTGGGGGTGTATGTTAGCTGTTTTTTGACTCGGGAATCCGTTTGCGAAATATTAAGCTTTAAACTAGCACTTTAAGTTTAAAGTGCTAATTTTTGTTAGTCAAGTGTTGTCGCCCTACCAGCTAAATGGTTGTTTTTGGATTTGTGAAAAAAATCACGGCGGTATATAAGTTTTCCTTTTTAATTCGTTATACAGGGTGATTGGAAGATGGGTGCAAAGCTTTAAGGCGAAGATAGTACAGACAATTTAGAACCATTTAAGCCATGGTTGTCTTAGACGAAGTCTTACCAAATATTTTACAAATTTCTTATTTTTTCTAATCGTATTGTACAAATTTTTTATTTTTTCTGACCTTTAAATGTCTGTAAAAAAAATGTCTAATGACACAGAAGCCTAAAACATGTTTTGCTTGGTTGCTTACACATTACTTTAATTAAATAAATAAAAAATGAATTCATTTATCATTCAATTTGGCCATAATTATGCAGTTTACATTAAATTTTGAGAATTTCCGAAAAAAAACTTAAAAATTTGGTTAAAAAAATTTGGTAAGACTTCGTCTAAGACAACCATGGCTTAAATGGTTCTAAATTGTCTATACTATCTTCACCTTAAAGCTTTGCACCCATCTTCCAATCACCCTGTATATATAACGAAAACCTATCACAACTAAGTATGCTTTACAAGTTAACGAGTAATAATCGGCCAACTTACATTTGCAGTTGGAATGCATGGGAGAACATGTTTTTCAACTTCAATGTTAAAGTTTGTTCTTGGGGTAAATTGATCCCAATTACGGAACCCTTAATTGTGCGTGGCCCACGCGCTTGGCCACTTTTTATTTTTTTGCCCCTGTTACTACACACAGTTTTTTTGAAAAATCTTTTAAGAAACTCTTTTAAATGCAGTAAATCTTGTTATTACTGCATTTTAGTATTTTTTCCATGATTGTTAGGTAGGTACTAACTAAAATGCAGTAATATCGTAAAAATACTGCTATTTCTGTTTTTAAAACAAAACACTGAAGTTCGACACATAAAGTAAAATAATTTTTATTAATTTTATTTAAATTTTAATGAAAACGTAATTTCTTAAACAAATTAATTTGACATGCATTTATGACTAGGTATGCCATTAAAACAATTTTTCGAAACATTGGACCATATAACAATCTAATAGCGAAAATTGTTTTATATGGATCTTTAGTAATGCACCATAAAACGTAAATCATGTATTTCTCATGCGTAAATCAACAAAATCAACGTAAAATCTTTCTTCTGACCGTAACTACTGACTAAATAAGTATTCTTGTCTTCTTACAGGATGTATAGCAATAAAATTAAACATAAACTTTAACGCTTGTAGTAATTAAAAGTTAACGCTTGTATAAATTATGAGAATCGATTCTTATGAAGTAAACTCCAAAAAAACAAAACAAACTAATTAATATCACTATCCTATACTACTAAATGTGCAATATTTGTATGCATGTTTGTAATCACGTTCTCGAAAACGGCTCTAACGATTTCGATGAAAGTTGCAATATAGAGGTTTACGGGGGTGAAAAATCGATCTAGCTAGGTCTCATATAGGGTTTGTCCGAAAGGGTTACCGTGCCCCCTGGCAACATACAGGCAACGGAAGGAACACGGGTGGGTTTTAGTCAGTAAGAGCAGACTCTTACTGACTAAAACCCACCCGTGTTCATGTCAGAACATGCCCTGATAATTTCCCAACCAAAAAAAAAAACCTTGCGAAGTGCTTTGAAACTTTTTATTTTTTAATAAAAAAAGTCTCATAAAAACGTAAGATTCGATTTTATTTCACTTTCCTACAAAACGCTAGTGTGTTCTATCTATGTTATGAGGTTTGGTTTCCGCACTTAGTCCGTCAGGTGGACCACTGTGCGTGGGCCATGGCGGTCGTTTGGTGGTTTTTCCAACCAGCCCACCTCTCTCCAGAAGTTAATTAAAACTCCTGGTCTGTTCAGAACATCTGTGAAAGATCTGGGTGACCCGAGGGTTTGTTCTAATCTGGGTGACGCCTGTGCATTCAAAGAGCACGTGCGCGACGATTTCCTCAGCCTCCATGCACGCCCTGCACAAAGGGCTGTTCGTTATCCCTATTGTGTGGAAGTGTTTGTTTAGCGAGCAGTGTCCCGTGATGGTCCCCATCACCAGGCGCAGGCCGTTCCTGTCCAGGCGTAATAAACGCCTGGTTACCCTGCTATCCAGGGATGGCGTAGCTTCCGTGGACTGCCTGCAGCCCGGTGTCGAGGTCCACCAGTACTCCGCTTGTGTGAGGGTGAACTCCTGTAACCATCTACGTATTTGGTTGAAAGGGATTGGTACGATGGGTTCGGGTCCACAGACTGCCGTGCTAGATCCTCTTCTAGCAAGTTCGTCAGCTGCGTCGTTACCTAGCGATCCGCTGTGTCCTTTTATCAAATCAAATCAAATAATTTATTCGCATAATACATGTTAAAAAGGTGTTACAGGTATAAAAGGTACATTGTATTATAACCTAATGAGGTGTGCACAGTTAATAAGTATATTAGGTACTAATCGCAACATTAAATATACAGAATAGATTATAAATTGAGTTACATTAAAAATATAAATTCCAAAATAAAAAAATATACAAGTCAAAATTTCAATAAAATCATTACAGTGCATCCATGGCATGGGCAGTGTCACCGTGTTGCGACTAGACACCGTTACCTGTTCTGGTGCATTGTGACATTCTAGTATTAAGGCTCCGTGCCGCCGCACCGCTCGAAATCACTGATTTTGATATATTTTGTTCATTAGTTGTGAGAAAGGGGACCAGAATTTAAACAAAATTATTTGTGATTTGAAAAGTCTTGTCGCAATGACGAGTAAAGTCACGTGTTAAAAAATTAGTATATTGACTGGTCGACGTCGATCGACCGCAGTCTGGTTGCAGCTTTATTTATTAACGCCAGCAATATGGTATTAACTGTTGAACGAACTGCATGGACATGTGCTCATGCGACCAGCTGGTAGACCGTGTCGTGTACTGGTGTGTATGTGAGAGTCGTGTTGCAGAGGACGAGAGCGGGCCGATCTCTCCGCTGCACGACATCCCGCTGTGGGCGGACAAGGCGCGGCGGCTGGTCAACATGGTGGTGGAGGTGCCGCGCTGGAGCAACGCCAAGATGGAGATCAGCCTCGGCGAGCCGCTCAACCCCATCAAGCAGGACGTGAAGAAGGGCGCGCTGCGCTTCGTGAGTAACGTGTTCCCGCACCGCGGCTACATCTGGAACTACGGCGCGCTGCCGCAGACTTGGGAGAACCCGCACCACGTAGACCCTGGCACGCAGGCGCGCGGCGACAACGACCCCATCGACGTCATCGAGATCGGTGAGCGCGTGGCGGCGCGCGGGGACGTGTACGCCGTCAAGATCCTCGGCACGCTGGCGCTCATCGACGAAGGCGAGACGGACTGGAAGCTGCTGGCCATCGACGCTCGCGACGCCGCCGCCGAGAAGCTGAACGACGTGGCCGATGTGGAGGCGCACTTCCCGGGCCTGCTGCGCGCCACGGTGGAGTGGTTCCGCCTCTACAAGGTGCCCGACGGCAAGCCCGTCAACCGCTTCGCCTTCGACGGCGAGTGCAAGAACGCGGAGTTCGCCTACAAGGTCATCGACGAGGTGAGCCACTCTGTCTTCATACCGTTCGATACGCCTCGAGGTCGAGCCTCCGATCGAGTGACATTCTGAGACGATTCGTGTGTGATAGTATTACGTTTGCAGGTGCACACGTTCTGGCGCTCGCTGGTGGCGGGCGAGGTGGCGGACGCGACGGACATCAACAAGTAAGCCCGAACCGGTCGTTAGGGTGTCTGCTTGATCCATGATCCGAGCGCGTAGTAACCGTGTGGCCCGCACGCCCGCAGGATGAACGTGAGCGTGGAGGGCGCGCCGACGCGCGTGGAGCGCTCGGAGGCGGGCGCCGTGCTCAGCAAGGCGCCGCCGCGCGGCCTGCCGCAGCCCATCCCGCTCAGCGGTCAGTATGCCTACCTAACTTACTTAACTACACTCACTATCACCAGTTTCAAATGTTACAACTTCACTTTAAATAACCACAAGTTGCATGCACTCATTAGCCCATAAGTTCACATTGCGCGCTGCTGTAATCAGCTATTTTTCACACAGTCACACTAAGAATAAAAGTCGTATCCCAGCAATAATGTTTGCTCAATGTTACTTAGTTTGAAATTTAGAATGCGTAGATAACGTGGCTAAGTGATGAGTCTATTTAACCGACTTAAAAAAAGGAGGTTATCAATTCGACACGTATGAATTGTAGGTAATATTATTGGAACTGCAATATATTCACACATGATAATCTATAGGGCTTAAATGTACAACATTTTATAGGTGTATGGGTGTATACATGTATACATATATGTTTGTATGTATATATGTCCACGCATTTCTCCGAAACTATTACTATTAATCGGATTGTGACCATTTTTGGGGTCCGTACCAAAATGGTAAAAAGGAACCCTTAGGCTTCTGCCCTTCTGCCTCGAATCTTGTGGGCGGCGGCGCGGCGGTGGCGGCGACAGCGCTGGAGCGGGGCGGGCAACGCAGACCCGTTCTCGAAACCAGCGGGCAGATCGCGCGGCACTATAGCGGCGTAGTGTTGTGTTCGTGGTTGTGTCGTCGAGATATTAGTTTATATTCGCGAACGAAATGTCTGAACAACGGCGACAACATCTTTTTAATTAAAATTTATTCCTAACGCTCGATTTTAAATTGCACAACACTGCAATGCAGACGCGCGGGCGGTCACCGCTTGACTGGAGTGCACCGCTCGTTGCCCGCCGCCGCGCCATTTGATTTTACGCATACGATCCTGCCGCTCCCGCGCCGTCGCCCGCAAGATTCGAGGCAGAGGCCTTATGGTGCGACTTAGTCTGTCCGTCTGTCTGTCACAGCTGGATATTTCAAGAAATACTTATGCTATCAACTTGAAATTTAGAATAGTTTTAGATGACATTTGCCCAACTACATATTTTGCAAATAAGAAAGATATTTTATTTTTTTGCATAGGGACTTAACGGTTGTCTTAAAAATTCAAATATCTATACAGGGCGTCCCAAAGTTATGGGACATGAAGGGAAAGTACCTTAAATATCGTAGATAGGGTATTTTGCTGAAAAAAGACTTTATGTTATTTTTAAAGGTTAGTAATTCTGCATTCAAAGATTTTCTAAAAATTACTTGCCTCGTCTGGGAATCGAACCGACTTAAATGTAAAAAAAAAAACACCCCTACTTTTATAATGCCAATCGAAAGAATGACCAAAAACTAATAACTCTTCTTAAGTAACATAGTATTTTAAAAGAAACGAACAACGTAAAATGTTTGAGTTAAATTTCAAGAAAGTTATTGATTGCCGACGACGATGTTCGAAAAGTAGTGAATGTTTTCCTACTTGGATTGGTACGAATGGACCGATTAGATGGCCGGCCAGATCCCCGGACCTTACACCATTAGATTTCTTATTTTGGGGATACGTGAAAGATATGCTGTACAAAAAGCGATAAAAGAACGGGCGAGTTACAAACAGAATTGTGCCATATCATATCGAGTATTCACCATAAAATGATAAGAAAATCAACAGGCAGCGGACTCAATAAAAGATTGGCGATTTGCGTAAGACAAGACGGATCACATTTTGAGCATTTAATTAATTAATTTACAAAAAAATACCCACTTAATTGACTACGGCAGTTTCATGTATGTTTTTAATTTGTTTAAAATGATGAATTTCACGCTGTTCCTTTCTTTTAAAATACTATGTTACGTAAGAAGAGTTATTATTTTTTGGCCATTCTTTCGATTGGCATCATAAAATAGGGGTGTTTTTTTACATTTAAGTCGGTTCGATTCCCAGACGAGGCAAGTAATTTTTAGAAAATCTTTGAATGCAGAATTACTAAATTTTAAAAATAACATAAAGTCTTCTTTCAGCAAAATACCCTATCTACGATATTTAAGGTACTTTCCCTTCATGTCCCATAACTTTGGGACGCCCTGTATATCTATAAAAATGTAAATTATAAAGTTTTCCATTTTTAGTTTTTCTAAACTACCCCCTAAGGGAGGATTGGGGGGTGTCAAAGTTTGTATGGAAGAATTTCAACGCGCGGTCTGATTAACTCGAAATTCGGTAATTATACTTAAGACTGAAAACAAATAAAAACGTATATCAAGGTTTTTTGAAAATCTACCCCTAACGGGGTGAAAAGGGGTATTCATTTTTACAGGGGAGGATATTACTGTTTGGCTTGATTAACTTGAAAATTTGTAAAAATAATTAATCTATGTCAAATAATGGAAACGTCACAATAGACTTTTTCAAAAATTATTATCACGCTATTTGTTATGGGAGATGAGCAATATTGCATTATGTTCGTATTCTTCTTCACAGTCAACTACAATATCTAGTGTCAACATTTCAAGAGTGCAGTGACACCCACGAACTTGCTTTGAATAGAATTACAGAACTTGAACAAAAATTGTGTGAAGCCCAAAAGGCCCTATCTCTCTCAGAGTGTATCAAGGTCAGCAAACAGGTCGCTAGCACCAGTAATCTATTTAGTGAGTTAGTAGGTAGTAAGTTAAAATCAGTGTGTGAGCCAGCTGTAACGATAGATTTGACTGGTGATGACACCATACCATTATGTCCTATTGTTGTGAGTCATAATAAATTAAAAAAATACATTAAAATCAAGAAATTAATTAAAAGGTCACAGAGAGCAATCAAAAAACAAAATCTCTTAAAATTAAATCTTTCACTTAGAAAGGAACGTGTTGTCTTATCAAAAAGTTTAAATAATTGTACTATTGAGCAGTAGCGCAGGGTGACTTTATGGAGGAGGTAAGCCGAACCAACAAAAAAAAAAAAAAAAAAAACAATTATTTACCGTACATCAATCAATTAATCAAAATTTCATTTCATTACATTTCGATATACTACTTTTCTATTATGAGCTTCATACAAATTCCCGATTCCCGAACTCATAAAACAGCTACGAATATGTTTTTCAGTCTGCACATCTTTTTTGATGAATTCAACTACAATCTAACAAAAGTAAACACGGGAACGACTGCCAGTCAGTCATTGATATTTATCGCAAAGGGAAACATTACAATTTTTGAAAAAACCATCGCGGCGTTTGAGATTTATAGTCACATCGGGGCGAGCACGTATTTTCAAAACTTAACCTTGAAAAGCATGTTTCTTCACAAAATTCACACACTATGACATTCTAAAACTATGAATGCCGCCATCCTAATAAGATCGTACTAATTAGTTGTCAAATCTACTCTAAATAAGTAATTTCAGCTTATTAAACTATCTACTTACCCCAAATACCAAATTACAAGGTACTTTACATTCACAACACACAAAACACCATGTTAATCATTCTCAAAACACTATGTTAATCACTGTCCTATAACTACAAACAAATATTAATACTAGTAGTATTGATAAACATATGAATTCAATTAATACTGAGCGAACAAAATGCAAATTAATAAGATTCTAATGCGATTACGTCAAAAAACAACCACATAATAATATTTGTCAAACGAATGATGAAATTTTTACGAACTCCTAGCCGAACGCATTACGAAATTTACCGAATCAAATGCGTGTGCCAGAAAGAGGTGGTGCAATAGCAATAATTCCTTCTCGCTCCCGCGCGCACGTTTCTGCTACTCTGTGCCTACAATAACTCGCTACAGACCGGCTTACTCGGCTCATAGAAACCGCGGATCACGTGACCGAAGTGACGTCATGATGACTTTATTTTTTGTAAGGAAATTGAATTTAGCGTAAGCCGGACGCGCCTACGAGTTATTTTAGCGCAGTGTTTTGTTGTTGGGTTATTAACCCATTTACTGGTGCAGGCAATATTCATGCCACCAACTTTTTTATTTTTTTTCTCATACGGCAATACTACTACTTTTAAAGTACCAATTCTGTGTGAAAAGGAACGAATTACAGATTAAAACCAAACTATGACATTACCACATTTGACATTTGACATTTATTTGTCAGTTAATGTTTTAACCGTTTTCGTAAGTTAGCGATCTGCACATAAATCCAAGAAAATCTTCAAATTGCAACATAACCACGGTAAGATTTTATATTTATTGTAAAGTAAATGGTATTCTAATTATGTTTTACTGTATATTTTCAAATAATAATTACTAATTGTTCTTAAAAATGGCTTCGAACATGGTGGCCACATATTTGCCACTACCAGTTACCATTACCATTGCATTTGTGTAGCTTTTTTAGATTTGTATAGAAATGTACAACTAACTTTTACTTTTTACATTTTATTAGACGATGAGTAAGCGAAGACAAGTACTGGTAGACCAGCAAATAGAAGAAGAGCTTGAAAGTCTATTCGGTATGCCAGATGGCTCTATATCTGAAGATGATGAAGAAGTGACAGATACCAAGTGTGTAGAAAAATCAGACTTGCTTTCTGTATTATTAGGTGAAGATGTTCTTATTAGCTCAGCAGCGGAGCGTCCCGGCGAGAGTCCCGGCCTAGCAAATTCACCTCAACCTTCTACGTCTAGAACAGAAGTTCATAATTCTCCATTGGAAACTGCAAGATTTCAGTCACCTGTACCTGAAGACGGAGAAATCCCAAACATTTCAGACTTTTCTTCTTCATCAGATGATGAATCAGATGATGAATCAGATGCTGATGAGGTCCAATGGAAAAAGCAATCTTGGCAACAAAGTCCCAACTTGGAAAACTTCGATTGTCCACCTTTACGCTGTACCAAAAATCTACCAAACAGAACAAGGCCAGTTACATATTTCGAGCTGTTTTTTGATAACGAAGTAATGGATAATATTATAGTACAGACAAACAGATATGCAGAACAACAAAATGCAAGAAACTGGACATCTATAACTGTACCCGAATTGAAGGCATTTCTTGGAATCATAATACAGATGGGTATTCATGTACTTCCTACAATCGAGGACTATTGGTCAAGTGATCCATTATTACATGTAGTAGAAATAGCTGAAACGATGACATTGCAAAGGTTCCAAAAGATATTGAAATTCTTGCATATCAATGATAATATGGCAATGCCGAACCGTAATGACAATAACTATGATAAATTATATAAATTGCGTCCCCTTATTGATCGTTTGAATAATCTTTGTCAAAACAATGCAATTACAACTAATTCTCAGTCCATAGATGAATGTATGATAAAATTTAAGGGTCGCTCTACCTTGAAACAATACATGCCAATGAAACCCGTGAAACGAGGTTATAAAGTATGGTGCAGAGCTGACAGTTGTACAGGGTATCTATATCAATTCCAAGTATACACAGGCAAGACTGATACCGCAGAGACAGGATTGGGAAGTAATGTTGTAAAATCACTATGCGAGCCCTTATTGAGAAATAATTATTCTGGTCATGTGGCTTTTGATAACTTCTTTTCAAGTTTTGAACTAATGCAAGAATTATATGAACAAGGTATCTACAGTACGGCAACGATTAGAAGTGATCGCGCCGATTTACCTCTTTTGGTAAAGAAACCAAAAAAAACTGGAAACAGAGAAGAAGATCAGAGAATAGCTGAAGCTTCTAATAGAGCGAGTACAAAGCTCAAAAAAATGAAGAAAGGAAAATGGAAGTGGAGAGTCAAGAAGAACGTAGGATTTGCTGTTTGGAAAGATACCAAACAAGTGAATGTTGCAAGCACAGCATTTCATCCTAAAGAAAAGAGAACTTGTAATAGAACAAAAAGATGGGTCAAAAAAGTCTATCAAATGCCCATTACTAATACCCGAGTACACGAAACGTATGGGTGGTGTCGATCGTTTTGACCAAAAAAGAACATCATATGCCGTGGGTAGAAGAAGTCGCAAATGGTGGCCCCGAATATTTTATTTTTTGATAGATGTTGCAATAACCAATGCCTATATATTACATAAAACGAACACCAGAGTGCACAATGTTATGAGTCAAAAAGAATTTAGAATTACTCTTTCAAGGGAGCTGGTGGATAATAAAACCTTTAGAAAAAGATCATTCCAATCAACGCCAAAATATTTAGGTAAAAAAATGAAACGAGTGGAAGAGAGTGATGAAAGACAGAAAAGAATTTTTGGGGTACCAGAAGAAATTAGATTTGAAAGATTAGGAGAACACTGGCCTATAGAAATAGAGACATATAAGAGGTGTCGCTACTGCAGCACTAAAGTAAATAATAAGAGATCTAAAATAGAATGTGAACGATGTAAAGTGGCACTATGTATGCATCCCTGTTTTAAAATATTTCACCAACTGCCAGAAAATCAATGAAGGTGACCAGACTCCAAACTGGTGCTGGCAACCATATTGCCACCATGTTTTTTTCTTATCCAAAACATGTCTAATTTTTTTTCTTGAACATTTATTATTAAACTACCCACAATGATTCCATAAAACGCGATTTTATTTCCCTGACATAAAAAAATGCATCTACCAGTAAAAGGGTTAAGACAATTTTTAATGTATGTAGGCGTTTTGTAATAGGTATTTTAATTTTATGGTGTATCAAATACTTATAGTTTGATTATTCAATGACGATAGAGTGGTTGTGTTCCGAATTTCCAAAGGGAAGCCGGTAGGAATCGGCTTATATGGACAATTCGCCCCTGCTATTGAGTTAGATCAATGTAGGGAAAAATATGACACTGATATCCAGCTCCTCTATAATGATATACTACACAAGGAGCACTTGCTGAAGGATATTTTTGAAAAATATGAGACTTCACAACAGCAAGTAAGTGACCGCTTGCTTGAGGCTGGGGAACTACTGGATTTGGTGAAATGCAATGCTGAGATGTATGAGTCTCTGACCAATAACCTCTCATGCAGCTGTGCAAACCAACCACTACCTCCTCAGCCTAATTTGCCCCCTCAGGTATTGGCTATTCCAGCAGAGACTTGTGTTAAGTTACAGAAAAATAAATCAATATTTTTTTGTGATGAATTAGGTTCAGGCTTTGGGAAAATTTTATTTAATTACCTTAGCCATAGTTTTACTAATCATAGCTATCATAACATAAGTTTTAAACAAATGATAAAAAGAATTGTAAACACAAACCCAGATAATTATTCTACAATGGTTTTATTATTAGGTAATAGTACTGGTATAACCAGAAAGGACATAGTGGATGGTGTGGACACCTTATTAAAATTAAATATAGGAAAGCTGATGTTGTGTGCTTTTCCTTATTCTGATACTTTAACATATGATGAAAATAACTATATTTTTAAGTTGAATAATACTATTCACAGGCTGACATGTTGTCATAGTGACAAATTATTGTATTTTGACACTAACAAATTTGTTAGTGGTTTTAAGTTAACTCAGAGAACTTTATCTCTGTCTTGGGAATGTAGACATATGATTGCTATGTTGATAGCACATAATATTAATGAGGTTATAGCTAATATAACTAAGTGTAGTATTAGTGACGAATCTGTGTTGTCTAGTTATACTAACAACATAGTGAATAATTATGTATTACCATGTACGAAGGAGGATCCACCTACAGTACCAACATACTTGGAGGCCACTACCAGTCAGATAGGGTATTCCCTTCCTGCTGGAACTCATACGGGTATTTTAGATTCTTCAGTTGTAGTTGTGGAGGTCACTCCGGATAATTCTTTAAACTAGGCAGTAAGACAACAGAAGTTACCCCTTCAATTAACCAATTATTATTAGAGAATAATAAAAAGGTATCTTCTGGCAATATTTTACATAAAAATAATAGTAAAAAACCAAAGGGGGGCAACATACTTTAAAATTATTCAATCAAAATATCCAAGGTTGCTCTTCCAAATTACTGGAAATAGAATTGTTTTTAGAAAATACCAAGTTTGATGTAATTTGTTTAACAGAGCATTGGTTAAAAGATCATCAAGTAATGTCAATTAATTATGAAAATTATTGTGTAGTTAGCCATTTCAGCCGAAAACGTATGATACATGGCGTGTCATTAATATTGATAAAAATTATATTAAATCGAAAGAAAGAAAAGACATTATCGGACTGTCTGTTGAACAGAACATTGAATTGTCCTGTGTTGAGCTTGATAAGCATGTTATAGTATGCGTATACAGACCTCCAAGTTACCAGAATCTATCCGTGTTTGATTCTGTAATGGAAGATGTATTAAAGAAACTTAGTACTAGTAGTAAGTCAATAATCATATGTGGTGATTTTAATATTAACTTATTAGAAAATAACTCAAATACTGTCAGATTATTAAGTCTTTTTAGGTCATTTGATTTGTCAAATGTTTTTATTGAACCAACCCGAGTGACAGCTTCTTCTGCCACTTGTATAGATAATATTTTTTGTAATTGTGATTACTTACACAAACAAATTGTAAATAAGTTGCCATCTGATCACAGTGGACAAACAATAACATTTTGCTCCTACATACCTTTACAAAAAATTCAAATAAGGTTTAGGCCAATTACATGTAAAAGTTTAGAGAAATTAAATCATTCTTTGGCCAATAAATTATGTGTTCAGAGTTTTAATAATATAGATGACCCAAATGAGTTCTACGCCGAGTTCTTTTCACTATAAACACGCAATTTAATGACACTTTTCCACTTAAGACTAAAAGTATTTACACAAAGTTCTTGTTTAGTGATTGGGCGACTCC
This sequence comes from Agrochola litura, assembly GCA_949152395.1. Lineage (NCBI taxonomy): Eukaryota > Metazoa > Arthropoda > Insecta > Lepidoptera > Noctuidae > Agrochola > Agrochola litura. The sequence goes on from OX424497.1 coordinate 65,054, forward strand.
AGGTATTCGTAAAAGCAGGGAAAAACTATTTAAACTTTATGGCTTAAAGCAACATATGAATAATACAAGCTTTCATAAGTATGTTGCAAAATATTCAAAAACTTTTAAAAGTGTTTGCAAAATAGCTAAAGCTCTTTATATTAGCAATAAAAAAAAATCAGCTGATGATAAAATAAAAACTACCTGGCAAGTAATAAATAATGAAACAGGTAGGAAAAAACAGCGAAATACTGAATTTGATTTAGAGACTGCACATGACCCCATTAACTCAGATATAGAAGTAGCTCAAGAATTTGAAAACTTTTTGCTAATATTCCCCTTAAAACTACTGAAGCTTTAAATTCCTCACCCGCGCTTTCTGCTGCTTTACTTAGACAAAATGTGAAGGCATGCCCTTTGGAGTTTAGGTTTCAGCATACAAACCCCCAGGCTGTTATAAAAGCTTTTAAAGATCTTAAAATTAAATCAACAGAAGATCTCTGGGGAATGTCTGTAAAAGTCTGTAGATCTATTATCGAAACCATTGCGCCCTATTTAGCTTACATATTTAGCACCAGTGTAGACCAAGGAGTCTTTCCGGATCTCATGAAACACAGTAAAGTAATTCCATTGTTCAAATCCGGTGATAGTAAAGAACCCAACAATTATAGGCCTGTGTCAATTCTGCCAGTTCTCAGTAAGGTGTTTGAAAAGTTGATGCTCAATCAAATGTTACTTCACTTTAGTAAAAATTCCATCTTTCATAAACAACAGTACGGTTTCACCAAAGGGCGTTGTACTACTGACGCCGGTGTCACCCTAATAAAGAACATTTTTAATGCCTGGGAAGAAGCACAAGATGCCATTGGAATCTTTTGCGACCTCTCGAAGGCGTTCGATTGTGTAGACCATGAGACACTTCTGCTGAAACTAGAGCACTATGGGATTAGGAATACAGCTCTTGATTTATTTAGATCATACCTAAAAAAATATCCTTCCCCTCCCTCTTATCTCTGAAATTACTATATTTTCCAGTATCGGTCAAGAGATGGCGCTGATCTAAAACTGCAATATTCTACACCGCAGTGTGCAGTGTTTAAATTCTCTGACGAATAATATAGGCCTCGCCGATGAAAATTTAAAATGGTACCTACGGAACCCTCGGTGCGCGTGTTCGACTCGCTCTTGACCGGTTCAAGATATCTATATTACTTTAATATTTAAAGCTGAAGAGTTTGTTTGCTTGCTTGAACGCGCTAATCTCAGGAACTTCTGGTCCGATTTGAAAAATTCTTTCAGTGTTAGATAACCCATTTATCGAGGAAGGCTATAGGCTATAGGTATATCATCACGCTAAGACCAATAGGAGCGGAGCACCAATGAAGAATGTTTCAAAATCGGGGGTGTTTTTTTTCCTTTTGAGAGCTCCCGCATAAGTATAAGTGTCCCCAATCCAAATATATGACATTTATTGTGCACCGCGATTTAAAAAAAAACAAAGTTTTTGCTGATGTTTAGGGCCAAAACCTTCAAAGCCCTTTCGCAAAAATCATGTTTGACAGAATTAATTCTCAATTCTTTGTTGCATTCCATATGTATTACATAGATGGTATAACAAACTAAAAGATCAACATGATCTTACTGATAAAAGCGTGATGTAGGTACCTAAAATAGCTCCATAACGTACGAATCATTAAAAAAAAATATTTTCACCTTCGTAAACGAAGTCGCGGGTTAAAACTAGCGTTAGCCCAAAGTAACTATTCCACGCGGACGAAGTCGCGGGCAGAAGCTAGTTTACTAATATGCGTAAGTGTGACGGATAACTTCTCCCGCTCTGGGCGGAGCGGGAGGGTGTGTCAGAATCTTACTGACTAAAACCCACCCGTGTCTCTTCAGTTGCCATGTTGCCGGGGGCCACAATCTCCCTTTCGGTTTCAAACTAATGTAAAGTGAAAAATAACTTTAATTTCGGATGTCGTTGTATTTGGCCGACTTTCGAAATTGAAGTTATTTTTCACTTTTTTTTTTTACATCCTTTAAATATTACTGAACTCTGTACTAGATAGACCACAACTTAGTTCTTTGCGTTTACCATAGCCATATTCAACGATGATGCGATCAGATTGATTGACGACTGCAGACCTCACTGCCTGCTCGCCGGCTACTACTCGACTGCCATACATAGGCGGGTTATAAACTATGATGTCTGTTCGCAGTGGACAAGTGGCACTTCATCTCCAGCCTGTGAGAGGCGCGGGAGGCGCGCGGCGAAGATCACACGGACGAGTAAACGAGTGGAGTGACGTCACAGGAGTAGTGCTTGCAGTTCACTCCGCGCGCTGCACTCGCTCTCTGGTCCGTGCTCCTGGTTGTGACCCGGCCCACGCCACGTGTCGTGAGCTCGCCCCGCGGCTCGTCTGTGTCTTCACTGTATACTTGTGGCGCTACCTCGCGGACTCGACAGCTCGACTGGACGCCGCCTCACTGTTCAAATGCATCAGTTGCCATGATTGTGTGATACAATATTGCGCTGTCCATATCCATAAGTATTTAATTATCTATTCTAAGTGTAATGTATATTTATGTTCAATTAAATTTAGTATTGAGTTAAACGTTCATTATTTCATATCATTCAGTAGGTACCCTAATTGCGTAACACGCTTTCAATCCGAGGTTTTGTAGGATATTCCCGATAACCATACAGCCAATGAACTTGGCTGAATTGTCAAAATGAAAGACATTGCGAACAGTTGTCATTTTATGAGTGTTACGCAAGTTCCCCGCTGGTCAATAAGAAAACAATACTTAGTGCCATTTTACTACTGTCATCCTAGCCCAGTTCATGTTTTCAAAGGTTTATTCAGGGTTTAATAGAACACTCAAACTCAATAATGTCAAACATTGTTTTTTCTAAAAACAATTCAATTTCCAATTGTTTGGAAGAAAAACCTTGAATATTTTGATGTAATAATTTCAAGGATTTCTGCTTAGCCCCTTTTGTACAGTTAACTATGTTAGTGCTAGAAAATACCTTTTTGTTATAAAGTTTAATTATACTGTTATTGGTACCTTCTGTTGTCTTACAAACTAGTTTAAACTATTTGTGCTAACCACCTTAACATTAGTACTATTACTAATTGTGGTACTAATTCTATATGACTTCGACATACTAATTATGTCTGGGTTAATATTAAAAGCTAATAGCCTAGCTATTTGACGTCTAAAACTAATGGGCAGATACACAGTATCCCTAGTCGACCTGAGCTTATCAACAAAAATGTTGGTGTCAAAAAATATAAACTTGTCACTATGGTGACTAACTAAAAAATGCATGTAATTATTTAACATGTGAATGTAGTTGTTTTGTCTGTTTGACAAGTGCTCAAAATATGGAAAAGCACACAAAATTATTTTCTTACAATTTAACTTCAATAGTTCGGTGATACTATCAGTAATATCATCTTTTTTAACTTTACAACTATTACCTATTAATACAGTGATAATGGCATTAGGATCATATTCCTTCCTAGTTATTGAAGACATTATTTGTTTGTAGGAATTCTGAGGCCTACAATAGTTTTGAGAAGAATGACTCAGGTTGTCGCTAAGTAATTTTCCTAACCCTTTTCCAAAACTATCAGAAAACATAATGGAGCAGTAACAAACTTTACTATTACAAGGGGGAGAACTAGCTTCTGTCTGAACTACTTGCAATGGTACTTGTTCAATTTCTGGTAAATCTTTATTTGGAATAGAGATCTGAGCACTTCCTGACTGGTACGGGCTCTCCGTTGCCTCAGGTTGGAAAGTGCCAAGATTGGATATCCTATGCAATGAAGATTGAGGGCTGCTGGGAGTCAGCAGGTCCACTTTATCTACATTAGAGTTGCACATTTCCACTAACTCATTTGCAGCAAGGATGTGCTCCTGAATTTGTTTTTCAAACCTCAAATACTTAGTATAGAGTGACTGTAGTGACGCTTCTAGTACCTGAATTTCAGACTGTAACTGTTGAGTGTCAAACTCATAAATGTTCTTACTGTCTTCTAATTTAATTTGATAGTTATTTAATTTATTTTTATGAAAAGCAGGCCTGTCCGGTGATGACACCCAGGCCTGCACGATCGAGGCTTCCAGGAGGAGCTCCCGGTCCAGCCGCTTCAGCGCCCACCGCGGACCACTCGGGGCCTGTCGGACCGGCGCGCTCGAGGTCTGGGTGGAGACGTCAAACCGGATGTACCGGTGGTCGGAATAGGTCTCCACCTCCTCTATGACGCGCCAGTCGATTACACGCGGCGACAGAGCGGGGCTGGCGAACGAAATGTCCACCACTGATTCACCCCGCATGCGCACACATGTGGGGACAGAACCCCGGTTTAGGACGACCAGGCCTGTCTCCAGAGAGCAGTCCTCCACCATCCTGCCCCGTGTGTCCGTAAAGCGGGAACTCCAAGCCAGATTCTTGGCGTTGAAGTCCCCAAGGACGAACACGGGGAGGGAACCGAACTCGACGACGACGACTCTCAACTCCGCAAGGGAGTTGTGGAACTCGGCGAGAGTTCGGTTCGGGGAGAAGTATACCCCTACCACGGCAATCTCCCCGAACCGTGCTGCCACGCAACCCCGTCCTCTCTTGACAGACTCGAGGGACGGGGTACCAGCGGCGGCCGACGAAATGAGGGTCACTGAGCCGCTCAGGTCCTCCACCCAGTCATCCCTGGGCGGGACAAAGTACGGCTCAGCGACCACGGCGATGTTAATCGACCACTGCGCCATGCTCTGGAGCAACAGATCCTGAGCGGCGGCGCAGTGGTTGATGTTCGCCTGGAGGAGGCGTAATGGGGCCGTTACTGACACTCCATTTCGACCCCCTCCCTAGCCCCCTGTGAGGGCACCGCCGCGGCGGCAACGGCGGCGACGACGACAGTGGAGGCGGCAGCGGCGGCGGCAGTAGTGGCGGCGGCTGCGGCGGTGACGGCGGTGGCGGAGGGCTTGCCCTTGCCTCTGGCTTTGGCGGGTGGAGCGCAGGCCTTGCTCCCAGCCCGGTGATCCGCGCCGCACATACGACGCAGTGCGGCGCGGCGTTGCACGAGCCGGCCTTATGACCGGGCTGACCACAGCGGAAGCAGTGGTCGCTGCGGTCCACCTCCGAGGTGCACTTCGCTACCACGTGGTCGCCCACCCGGCAGCGGAAGCACCTCAGAGGTCGGGGCTCCAGCAGTTTGACCTGCGCGGACACCCAACCCACCAGAAGCCTTCGGCCCTCCCCGGCTATAAGCTTGGCCGCCGACAAGGGGCAGCTCAGCGTTACGGCTCACATCCCCGTGGAGTCAGGGTGGATGGTGGCTACCCTCACCTCCTCGGCAGAGCACCCCCCAGTCCTGGCGACCGCGGTCACCACCTTTTCCGCCGTCACGCAGTCGTCCAGGCCCCGGATGCGCAAGTCAGCGCGTTTGGTGGGCCTGGACACTCGGGCCTCGTCCGGATTCAGGGTCGCCCTGAGCCTATTGGCCAGAGCGTCCGCTGCCGGGCCGCTGTTCGTACCGGGGATCTCCAGCATTCTGGCCCCAGTCGCGGTGATCTTTAGCCGGACGTCATTGGCGGTCTCCTTTAGATCAACCGCCGCATCCACCTTGGCGAGCACGTGCTGATAGGACACGCCCTTCTTTTCCGCTTCCGGCTGTAGTGTAATCACTACAGCTGCGGACTTCGGGGCGCGGAGCCTATCTGCGACGCTTCGCTCCTTGCACCGCTGCCGCCTCGCCTTTCTCTTGGCCGCCCTTGCCGCCTTGCCAGCCTTCTTCTTCTCCCCGGCTACTTGCCATCCAGCGTCAGCTGGAGGAGATTCAGAAGGTGGTGGGGGCGGCTGATTCACCGCCTTAGCCGAGGCCCCCGCTGCCTTGGCCGGGACCCGTGCCGCCTTGACTGGGGCACCCGCCGCTTTGGCCGGGGCCCCCGACGCCTTGGCCGGGGCCCCCGCCGCCTTGGCTGGGGCCCTCGCCGCCTGTGCAGCTGCCCCACCATTGGTCGGCCCCGACGAGGCTGGTCCGGCTGCGGCAGCTGCGGTGGCGGCGTATGACGCCGCCTTTCGCTGGCCCGAGGCCGGCTGGCTTGCCGCCAATGGGGGGCGCAGGACTATGGCCTCCAAGGTGGAAAACTTGCTCCGTAGAGCCGCCATTTCCTGCCGTACCAGATTGAGGATCCGGTCCTCGGCAGTCACGGGCCGTCCCTGCCCATGCCGCTCCCTCTCCTGCGGCACCTCTCGGGGGCCGCCTCCTCGGAGCCCAGCCAAATCCGCTCGGAGCTCCGCATTCTCCTTTTGGAGAAGCTCCATGGCGGCTGTCAAGCGGGCGATCTCCGCCCGCATTTCCGACATACCGTCCGACGGAGGCCCGGGTTGGAGGGCCTCCACTGCCGCCATGATAGAGGCAGTAGCCACGGAGACGGCCTTGCCTCTAGAGGACTTCGTCCTCTTAAAGGCCACCTCGCTGATCGCGGCCGCTACCTCCTCCGCGAACTTGACCGCTCGCTCCGAATTGGAGCCGCCAGCGACGTCCGGCTTACCACCACGGTGGTCCAGCTTGTTTTTGGCCCGCTCCCGGAGCGGACGGGCCATTTCGGCGACCTGTTCGGTGGCGACCACCCCACCCTGAGCACTCTTTTCGGCGTCAGGCCGCACCTTCGTGCTCACCAGTGAGGCGGCGACCACCACTTCCGACTCCCCTGTTGAGGCCTCGGATGACGAGACCCCGGGGTCGCTCTCCGCACTGATTACCGGCGTATCAGGCCGTTTGAGGCGACACCGATTGCCCCGCCCCGGCCTCGAAGCGGAAGCTGCTCCCGCTACCGCTCGTCCTCGGCCTCTCCTAACCGTCGGCATTTTCGCGATCGGGAGGCTTTCCTCGCTCGAGGATTGCCCCGCCGATCCTGTGCGCTCCGACCCGCGCGACCGTTTGCCCCAAAATTTGGATTTGGGGCCCCCGCTTTTAGTGTCCTGGTCGGACATGCTTTGGTCCCCTGAGGGACTGGAGCCTCCTCGGCTCTTGTTGCCGTCGCCGGCAAGCGGTACCTTCTCCGCCATTAAAGGCACGTTATCGTCTTGGTTTTTGTTTTTTAAATTGTTTGTATCCATTTGATTCCCACGAGTAATTAGGAAGTATATGTCCACCTAGGCAGAGCCTTTTACCTAGGTAAGCCTACATACTGTAGAGGTCGGCAGGTATCTACAGGGGAAGCGCTAACGACTAGTCCCCCACCAGCCACTCATCCTCTCGCCGCGCTTCAAAACTTAGGATTAGGTGGTTTTTTATCTTAGAGGTGTCCTTCCTCTGGGCCGGGTGGTTAAGCCAAGCCCCCGGCGGAGGCATTATACATGCCTCCGTTCGCTGTCCAGATAACCTGGCTCAGCGAACCCGCCGAAAGTTCTCCCTCAAGATCGCTCTTGAGGGAGAAACGACAGCCGCTTTGGTGCGCCTGCACCGCAGCGGCTAGGTCACGTCCAGTGTCAATCAACTAACGTCGATCGATCAGGAGCGACCCGCCTCCCTCGTTCTTCCACTGTGCCCTCTGCAAATCAGAGGGACACGCGGAAGAACGTCGAGGAGCATGCTGCTCCCCCGCCCGCAGAAATTCGCCACAAACAAACCCTCTCCGAAAAACTCCCAAACCTTTTCCGAAGAGTACCTATATTGTTCATGCCCAGGGTGCACCGGCCTGACAACTGCTCTTCCCCCCGAACGTATCCATAAGGGACCAGCAGGTATCAGGCACACGTGGAGGTTTTCTGTACGCACCCCATATAATTACCACCTAAGTACACATTATGGTAAAGCAATAAAGATATTGAGTATTGAGTATTAACCTCTCTAAGTACATAGTATTCTCGCAAAATTACACCTAAACCGCAAATAAAAACTTATTACGTAAGTACATAGCTAGGTAGATGAAAATAACATTCGGAAGTTTTCAAATAGTATTATTCTCAGTTTTATGAATGAACGCGTAGTACCTATTGTGTCACTGGTCTTAGCGCCATCGAGCGGATAATAGCTTTAACTATACAACTTCCGTCGGTAGTGCTCGCCTGCATGCGCTTTCTGCTGCTCCAGTGACCGAGGTTTGCTGATAAGGATAATTAAGAATGGTGGAAGATTCGTGGGTATGAACACACAATCACCAACACGCAACATTTAGGACTGTGATTTGTAATGGTAATTGTGTCGCCATCTAGCGGTGAATAGTCGAACTCTTGGCGAATAATTCCGAATGTTACTCAATACTTCCGAATGCTACGCGAATAATACGATGGGAATACTTCGGAATATTACTCTCCGGCAACGCTGGTTAGGACATAGGATACTCAGAATCCCGGTAGCACGTTCCTGTGGGATATTTTCAGACATCCATGCGGGCGAAGCCGCGGGCAAAAGCTAGTGTAATAAAATTACACCATACTATAGATATTTACAGCTGACGACGCGCGACGTACCCCTGACTGAACATAGGCCTTCTACTAATAGGCTGCTAAAATCAATGAGGTTATACAATACGCTACGAGTATTTAAAATAGTGGACGGTAAACGGGTGTTCATAATAAATATTTAAAAGAACATAGAACCTAAACTTACCCAGGGCCATGGAAAGATAAGCATTAGTTCGTCTGTCTTCAATTTAACCGTATAGTTCGGAAGCGCCCCCGGCTGGACCCGAACACACAAACCTCCGCCGCCGGCTCGGTAGTGGGTCCAATTGATCCCCAGAATGACGACATACGACACCCATAATTAATTAAGTAAATATTTATTAAGCTACCCATCAAATCTTATGAATGTTCGTTAATCAAGAGAGTTGAATAAAAAACTCATATGTTTACGCTATTAAATCTTTCATATTAAGCACGCAAGATTATTAATTTACCTTTATAAAATTCAAGTCTGTAAATGCGATAATCGCCATTTTTTTGACAGTCGAGGTCGAGGCTAAAAAACAAAACAATTGGGGATTTCGAACATACAAACTCCAGATGGCGCGGCACAGCGGACAGAGCTCCGGCGGGATCTCATGGCGTCATGGAGAGTGCGATTGTCGCAACCCAGCGCTGCGTCTTTCCATTCTATACAAGGCTAAAACGCTAATCGAGTTTAGATTGCGAGAAATTGTGAACAGTAACCAACTTGTTTGCGAGGTAATGCACCTTGCGCTTAAATAGCCTAGGTACAGTACCGACCAAAAGTCCATAAGCAATCTCACAAAGCAATAGACTGACGCTTCGGTTTGACTTACGACCTTCTTCTTTAAGTTGTTACAAAACTGTAGACACGCACATTACACACACACACTCACTTTGTCTGCAACCAATGACTAGTTCGATAATCATCATTCGTTTTTAGTTTCATTCGTCTTGTTCACATAAATATTAAAGTTTAGCAGGTAGACCACAAAAAACTAAGTAAATTATTTCGATATCTGTGGGGTAGATGCAGTTTGTTACGAGTATTCAATTAATAGAACTTTGTTGGTTCGTGGATAATATTGGTGACGAGTATTTAGCGCAGTGTTGTGGTTATTATTATCAAAAAGCAGGCATAAAATATATTGAAGAGATCAGATCAGATCAGAGAATATTATTGCGCTGCGTAAAAGTGAAGTGAATATTTAATGAAACCGGACTAAGTGTGAGTTTATTTTTTCATATTTTAGTAAACATAAATCTTAATCAAGGGTATTGTTGATAGAACAGAGGTATTGTTGAGACAGAAGATGCCTTTAAAGTTTTAAATTCATTATGAGGTTTAATTCGATTAGTGAATAATAAATAATTAGGTATTATGTGTAATAAAAACAATGTTTTTCTTTGTTCTAGAGAAATACTGTGAGGGTTAAGAGATATGAGGAAGGGGCTTATTATCGAGTAGCAGCGACGTCAAATGGAGAATGAAACAAATGGTTTCATACCAACGAGATATTTTGCTGAATTATTAAAAACACGTCATTATGAACCGTTCGCCGTGCACTCTGAAGGCTTGCATCACTGAAGACCAGCTAGAAAACCATTTTTGACCTTAAAATATTGACCGTACCAAATTAATAAACAACAGATTCGTTATTGCATGAATTTATGGTAACGAATTTTTTAAGCACGTTTCAATAGGGTGTTTGTCGTATTTCTTGCAGATATACCGAAATTGTTTAATATTATTTTAGTAATATTATTATTTTAGGATTAAAATTTGAGGTTTAGTTTCCATCTTCTTTTCGTAAAGAAAATGAATACTTAAGCTATAACCTCAATACCAACCAATATTTACTAAAGCCAAATAAAATTTTAAATAATATGCCTTAAACCTTAAAATCAACAATTTTGTCAGTAGATTTTTTACATTTTAAGTAGTAATATTCTTATTTATTGCTTAATTACTTCGACCATGATCAAAGCTTTATATTTATGGTGAAAAAAATCCATTTAAAATTTAAAAAATTTCAAAATTTAAATATGTCAAAATAATACAAATTGCTTCTAAGTTTCTAGACATCTATTTCACATATTATTCAGGTGAAGTAATGATAAATAATTGTAGCAGTTTGTTAAGTAAAATAAATACCTATAACGAATAAATATTATTTATTTTTTTATTATAACATATCACGCATTTTTTATTCTAAACCCTTTCTAAATATTTTTAAATATATCTGCCTATTTTTTAATGTTGTTATTACATTAATAAATAGGCAGATATATTTAAAAATATTATTATTGCAAACAAAAATAATAATATTTGCAAAAACAGCGATGTGATTTACGAGATTCGAACCTTAGCCATCTTGAATTAAGACCAACGCTTAACGCCTTCTGCTATCTGCACATATAAATTACTTTCGAATTTTAGCAATGCAATACACTGGCCAAGGTCACGCGTATGATGCGTGCTAACAAAAGTGATGGAAATATAAGTGCGGCGCAAGCGAACCGTGACGATACGACAGTGTGTAGTGCAAAACTGCGTTCTCTGTAGTGTGTATACGGCACTCACACCACAGACGTCTGACTGTTTACACACACAAATGTACGGACTACACCGCGTGTTCACAGCAATACGACTCTTAGCGTGCTTATGCACTTTTGAGCGCTTACTGTACCTGGCTGCGAGCAAATTGGAAGTAGCGCTCGGCGGCCGCTGCCGCGGCACCGCTCGCTTCGCTCGCTCGGCTCGCACGCGTTTCTAACGTCACAGTTCTAACCTAAGCCATTTCACCCAGTTCACACTTTTGTTCTTTTCTTTTTTTGTAGACTATATCTTTAAAACTCTCATCAGGCGTAAGTGATGTAGTATAGTTTGGAACCAGGACGCGCTCATCCACGTTACAAACTACACCAGCAATACGCAAAATTCGTGTATACATTGTAATTACAGATTTAAATAGCATTACAATGTATACGCGAGCAGTTTCCTATGGCTGCGTTCTGGCCTTATATAGATTGGAAATACGCCCCAGCGCTGGGCACGCCACAATTACGGCGATAAGACCCCTCTTTGAGGAGTGGCTTGAGAGGCGCCATGGCGTCCTCACCTTCCGCCTGACGCAGGTCCTCACCGGACACGGCTGCTTCGGGAGGTTCCTGTTCAGGATGAGGCGGGAGGAAACGCCCGGGTGTCACCATTGTGTGGATCGCCCGGAGGACACGGTGGAGCATACGGTGGAGGTCTGCCCGGCTTGGGCGGAGTATCGCCGTGTCCCCGTGGAGGCGATCGGTGGCGGTGATCTCTCGCGTCCGGCACTGGTTCAGGCCTTGGTACGGAGCGAGAGGAAATGGGAAGCCGTCACCTCCTTCTGCGAAGCAATAATGCTCGCGAAGGAGGAGGCGGAACGCGTGAGGGAGAGGCAAATTTCGCGCCCTCGCGCCCCTAACCGCCGCAGGAGGAGACGCCCTGGGCGTCGGGAATCGCAGGCAGATTTCCGGCCACCGTAGGCGCGGGCTTGCGGACGGTGAGCAATGGGTAGCTCGCCGTCCGATAAGGACCAAGCCCGGGTCGACGGCGCGTTGTGTTCCACGCGCGCCTCAAAGAGATGTCAGCAGAATTGACGGGGTCCGCTAGGGCCGATGCCTGCCGGGGCTGCGATGAAGTCCGAATGGGAGATCGTGGCCCCCCGGCAACATGGCAACCGAAAGAACACGGGTGGGTTTAAGTCAGTAAGAGTCTGACACGCTCTCCCGCTCCACCCAGAGCGGGAGAAGTTATTTAATAATATCAAACCCAAAAAAAAAAAGGTGTGTTGGAAGTAAATTTGGTGATTGGATGAATGTATTTAAATGGTTATGTAAGAATGGATGTATGTTAGAGAATTTCTTATTCAAAGCGTATTGCACATCTCTGTACTCGGCGAGCCTGTGGTTCAGATATACCCAAAAGGCTTACAATTCTCTGCGCATCCAGTTTAATAATGCCTTCAGGGCGCTGTTACGTCTGCCGCGCTTCTGCAGTGCGTCAACAATGTTCGCTGAGTCACGCACAGACGGCTTTGATGCCACCTGGCGCAAAAAGACAGCCTCACTGCTAAGTAGATTGCGTGGAAGCAGTAACAGCATCCTGAATGTCATAGGCAATAAGTTAGACAGCCCACTGGTGTGGAGCCTCACCCAAAGGACTAAGTCTCTCTTAGTTATTAGGTACTAACATAGTCTATAAGTTCATACTAACAATATAAATGTAATGGATCAGTGTTGTCTGAATAAATAAATATATTATATTATACCAGTAGTTGTGGATGTGGTCTGTGAATAGAATAGAATAGGTCTTTATTTGCTTAGAATGTAGGTACATAAAAATAAGTTATTAAATCATATACGTATATATAGGATCCATGTACATTCTGCCTTATTACACAGGCGCGGTCGCAGCTCAAGATTTTGGGGGGGGTCACCATGGGTGCCGCCGAGGAATAGTTTTAGGGAGGTACCTCCAGAGCACGCGAATAGCGCTTGCGATCACTAAACCAACCATTAGTTATGCTAGACAGGGACGCATCTTTTACATGCGGCGGGTGGTGGGGGGAGGTGTACTTGCGGGAAAATTGGTCGCAGTTGCAGCACTTTTTGATAGATAGTAGGTATTAGAACAGTAGATTATGACAAGATCATAAGAACTCTTTTAAACTGAATGCAGAATGCAAGAGCGAGCGAAGCGAACTCGAAAATTTTGCACACACTCGGATAGGTTAGATTTTCTTTTGATCATTCCAAAAGAACTAGGAAGTAGTAGTATTAGTACTTTGTCGACTTATGAAGAAAAGCTCAAGAATTAATAGAATGTAGAAGGCAAGAGCAAGCGAAGCGAGCCTGAAAATTTAGCACTCCAACCAGAAAAGCTTCTGTTTTCTTTTGACTATTATACAGAAATAGAACTAACTTTGTCGAGTTATGAAGAAAAGCTCAGCAGTTTGGATTAACAACACAGCACCTATGAGTATGACGTGTTGCGCTTATTGTTGCTCGGGAGTGCCGATATATGTGAAATACCGATATATCGTAACTGCAGGTACTTGAGCCACGGTAACCCGTAGTTGTAGTAGTTTTAAAAGTTAGTAATATAAGTATCTAATTCATTCAGGCTCCCGATCGATAGCGTGAAAGATTTTGGGGGGGGTCATGACCCCCAGGACCCCCCTCGGACCGCGCCTGTTATTACAGCATGCAAATTGTAGCATAAATTATGGGTTCTCTTGCCACATGTCCAACGACACCCGGGAATCGAACCCAGGGCGTTGTAAGGTTAAGAAATGAAAAGTATAATTGTGGTAAAATAACACTGTATAATTAGATTTGTAAAACTAAACACAAACAATTATAAACAATACAAATCAAATAGAAAATGAGTAGTCGTCAACTTGCGAAATTTTTTTTTTTTTGGGAAAATATTATGTCAATGGATGGGAGAAATTTTAAATTTTTAGACCTAGGCTCATCGACTTTCGTAATTTAATTTTGGTGATTGACGATACGACGCGGATTTATCGCCAATAGCTATTGTCGACCCCGCGCCATATAGGACGCACGCATATCAAGAGTAGTCGCGATGAACCTAAACATCGGATTTCGTAACTAGAAAAACGATTAGACCGCGCTAACAAGATTTAAGAATTAATAACTAAAGTAAGAATAAGAGAAAAAAAAAGGTTGATCCGCTCGAGGGTGGCACTTCACCGCGCACCGCTTCCGTCCGTCCGTCGTCCCGTCGCGGCGCTCGGCTACGCACGACCGGCTTCTCTGCCCGGACCACAGGCGAAACGCGGATACGGAGGGACCCCGCAGTGAATAGGGCTGGTTGGCTGGCTCTGGCCCAAGCGTGGATGTGGCGGGAACCCGCACCAAATAGGTAGCCGTCTCTGGCCTAGGGGTGGGGCCGGAATCGGCCTTGTCTGACTGGATCCAAGATAAACAGGATATTAGGACCAGAAAGCAAGGCAAAATTGTGAAGATTGATAGTGGGTGATGATGAACCAATTGGAATACTCACAGTAAAACAATCAAAGGAACAATTTGGGATCGGGGAGAATACTCGTATCCCCGATTGGTCCCGGAAATGGGCACCAGCTGGCAGCAACGGCTTTAAATTTACTTGCTGCTTGTCTGCTCACGAATATTCAGGTAATAATTTCAATATAAATTTTCAACGAGTTAAATTTTGGTGTCTATCTGGACTCTCTTGGCTGACGACTGACTGATGTCAACCCAGAAAAAATTCAACATTCTTTCCATTTAAAAATTTTAAATTTGCGTCAACTTGAAAAGAGGAAAAAATAAGGCGGCCTATGATGTACGCGTAAAAAAGTTTGATAATGCAGAGTTATGCTGCAAAATGTAATACAAAGTAGAGGATAATAAAGATAATATATTACAAAAAATTATCATTTAAGAAATCCTGCACAGAATAATAACATTTATCTACAAGTAATTCTGTGAAACGTTTTTTAAATTTTTGCAACGGTAAGTTTTTAATTTGGTCAGGTATTTTATTAAAGATTACAGGAGCCATACAAATCACATTTTTTTTAATAAGCTAGTTTAAATACTCCCGTGCATAATAGATTCTGGTATTGCGATCTCATAGCTGTACTTCGTTTTCTAGTTTATATTAAAGTTGCAAATAGACATCGATTTGTTATTACAAATATTGCTAATTCTAGGATATAAAGGCATGGGAAGGTTAATAATTTATGAGACTTAAATGTAGATACGCAACTGTCCGTCACTTTAAGACCAAATATAGCTCTCAGGCAGCGCTTTTGAGCTTTGAAAATGCTTTCTCGTTCACTACAGTTACCCCAAAATATGACACCAAATCTTAAGATGGAAATTACTAGACCATGGTAAGCCACTAATATTGTCGGTAAATTTACTTTTTTGACAGATAATGCAACATAAAAGCGGCTGTGCTTAAACGTTTACAGATATCTTCTGCTTGCAGCTTCCAATTGGCTGTCAATTATTATTCCTAAAAATTTTGTATTTTTTACTTTTTCTATAGTTTGACCATTGTGATTTATATCCATATCTCCTGCAGATATTCGTTGGTAAAAGTGCATGATTTTAGTTTTTTGGATATTAATAACCAAATTATTATGGTCAAGCCACTTTATTAAACTACTAATTGTATTGTTAATGTCATGTCATGTGCCAGGTGATTTCCAGTTGTGTGTACGTTTGATGATGTCTATAAATGTATCTATAAGTATAAACTCAAATTCCATTTCTGGAATTTCTCGTGTTGTTTCATTTTCCCAGTCTGCGCGATTATTATGGTATACTGGATTTTCCCAAATGTTGGCCCAGAATTCCCTTAGTGTTTCGGATGAAGGTGTCTCTATGGTTCTTAGACTATGGTTTGGTTAGTGGTGTCTCTGTTATTAGTTGTTAGGTTCCTATAAAATATTTTTTCATTGTTATTAAATTTCATGTTCTGTACTTTGCGGTTCGTGCATGTAATGCACAGACTAAGTAGTACTATGTAATGTATCTTTTAAGTCTACTGGATGTACATCTGGCGTTACATTTGAGTTTTCGTGTTGTGCGTGTAGTTTGTATTTTTTCTTTATTTCTTCTACTGCTGCTATTAACTTGTTACCGTTAATGAAATGTGCTCTTAGATTTTCAATTTTCTTTTCTAATCTGATTTGCCATTTTGGCTTTCGCTGTGTATATGTTCGACGTTAATTTTGTTTTGAGTCTGATAATATTTTAGCACCGTTGCATGTAGCTGCCGTCCATGCTGCACAGTAAATTATGGCCTGCAATTTAATGAATTCGGTGTCGACATTTACGTGTTTCGGGAGAATGACAGTATTTATGTATGTAACTATGGCAGAAAACTTTCTAGATGTCTTCTGCTTGAGGATGTATGGCCTGTTAGTGCTAACATTATGTTGAGCTTGTTGAAATGTGGCTTCAAATTCTGTGTTGATTTCTGGGGCAACATCAAAGTTAGTTGTCGTAGGTCCAAATTGACCAATATGTATGTCGTTCAAGAAATTGCCATCATCTGTATTTACGAATGTCTGAGATAAGATGTCTGTATCTGTGATATTGTTTAGGGATATATGAGTTGTGAACGTATTTGTAGGTGTGTCAGTGATATTAATATTTGTATCCGGTTGTCTAAGTCTTTCTGTGTTTGTGTATTCAAGTGATCGATACTTATGTATTCAATATTTTGTGTATTAGTGTTGTTTTCCCTTAATTCAGCAGCTATCTGGTTTTTAATTTCTTCTAATCCGTTGGGGTGTGTCAATGTGTCCGGACATGGACTAGCGATATTCTAAATACTTAAATATAAACTATTTAAAAGTACAATTACACTCTAAGTTTGGGTCCAATACACTACACTACACCTCAGGCAGATTCACCTGAAGAAGTTTTTTTATTTTATATCGAGTATTCATGTTGTTCCCACGAGTAGCTAGGGACTTAAAAGTCAACTACAGCAGAGCCCTGCGTTCACTGTAGTAAGGGTGAATAAAACTGGAGGAGATTATTCAAAGTTGGCACACCGACTAGTGCTCTCCCCTAGCCATAAAGCCCTCGGCATCTGCGACCTTGGCTTGGATTGTATCTCTCTTGGTCTGGCTCCTCACCTTAGATCTGTCTCGGCAAAGTAAACTCTACCGGCACAGGCCTAAAGTTCGGAGCGCACAAGCCCCACCACGACGTCAACATAGAGATACGGCGGTGGGGTATTATTATTATTTTCAAAGATTTTTTGAAGTATTTTTACCAAAAATTTATAGGACATCGAAAATAACTTCTGAAGAAAATTTTGCAGTAGGTACTATTCCAAGTTTTCCAAGGTTAAGTTGTTAAGGGGACGATAACTGACTTTTAATGATTTTATACTGAAGACGACGTCTAAAGGAATAGTGTTAGTGATTTGAAAAAAATATACGTTAAATTAGAGCATTTTCTTAATATTTTAATACAGGCATATTTTTGATTTTGTTTATATTACATAGTGAAATTAATTTGTGAAGTTATGTCTAGCGCGGATAAAAAACTGAGAATGACGCAAAATCTATCAAGCGCATTTTTCTGAGAACTCACCATTTTAAAGATAATTAAATTATCAATCTTTTAGCATACGTGTTTTATTAAAATACCTTTTGTTTTACGTGTAATAAATTAATAATGCGTCTAATTTGGGACAACGCTCCTTGATGGGCGAGTCCTATTACTGGCCGGACGTACGACGCGTTGCGTGAGCTCAGTACAGAACACGCAAGCTAACCATTCAAGGTCACTGTCATATCTGCGTCTTAATAAGTAAGATGCCTTCATCATATTATTATCAACCGATAAGATGTAGTGAAAAAGGATGGTAGTTTTAAGGATTATTGAGACAGTTTAGACACACAGAAAGGATAGGCTCTCACAAGAAATCTAAGTCGTTATAGTATTGATATTTGGCTCTATTGACTAATGAGTTTGCCGACCACTGCATTCGTGGAAACGGTCACATAGTTTCGTAGCTTAGCTTTCATAGCGTCGCAGTATAGCTGCGTAGCACATCTCTGCTGGAAAAGCACCCTAACCCATGTGGCCCTGTGGCGAGGTGTAAGTAGTGTCACATAGCGAGTAGCGGGTCGGCGCGGATGACGCAGGGCGCGTATCGACCGCGGCGCGCGCCCCGCCGGCGCCTCCCGTGGGTTCGCGGCTGCTCACACTGAAAATTTGATGTGCCGTTACGTTACACGTATTGTGCGTCCTAATCTCGCAAACAACTTTGTTTCACACGCAACTAAGTACGGATTAGCTAATATTCAGCCCGATCTAGTTATAGCGAGGATGCCAACCGTAACCATATTAACTTGTTGAAAAAATTGCTCAGACTTTACCTATTATTGAGTATAACAGAGATGTACATCTACGACGTGACGTTGTAGTGTACATGTGGAGTAGATATCCACTGCTGTTGGCCCCCTTACTAAACTGCTGCAAAGTTACCTCACTACCTACTTCCGAAGGTTATTATCTTTTTTAAAGTTCATGACTTTATGTCCTCTAGAGAGGGCGCCATATTCAATGAATGTGACGTCACATAACCAGCATACGATCAAAACACTTCCAACGATACATCATTTGTCAAATTATGATGAGTAGTTTAGAAGTTATGAGAGAACAGATGAACATACACACATACCGGTCAAAATCAAAACCCTCCTTTTTGCTTCACCGTAGTAGGGTAAAAATACTAAACTGCCGATGCGTCGTTCGGTCGCTGCACCAGCGCGCGAACTGTCCTGTGGTTCTCAGTTGCCAGGACCCACAGTAGACAGTGACCCACACTACCTACCCTTACATGGCTACATTCGACCTACACCCCCTTGACACTAACTAGACACTGCCATGTCATTATGTTTATATTATGTAAGATTAGATAATTCCCGTTTTCTAGGTAAATGCCTCTCTCCTTCTGTTTCACTCCATCAAGATCTACTAAGGGACCAGTCTTTATCGAATCGAAGAAGTCCATGTCGCAATTATTTTTCTTTTTTGAAACACATCAAAACAGCTAGTTACCTACTTAGCTAAATTTTAAAAAGTGAAAGATAACAGTCGCTCATAAGTACTGATACGTTTCGCCAATGCTTAGTTGAGGTGCAGGAACTAACTTGTAGTTATATAGCGGCTGGTGAGTACCTACTGGTGAGTGGTAAGAAGCTGTGCGACTCGAGCGATCTGAAGGAGTGAAGGCAGTATCGCGCGGCGCGGGTCGCGGGGGCGGGAGCGGGAGCCGGATGCCGCTCGAGCTCGACCCACGCAAACATTATACACTCTCCAGATGCGACACTCTCAGATAAGTATGTAAATACCTACTACCTACCTAGCAAACATGATCATTGATCATAGCCACCGAAAACAAATGTAAAATACTTAAGTAAGTACCTACAGGAAGCTTTTTTGCAGAGTTCGGGATCGATCGATTCCTGGAAGAAGCATAAAAAAACCTGCTCTAAAATCGAGCTAATGGTTCCTGTGAACAATTTGCTATAAACCGCTGATGTAGTTTCGGATTTTCGTGTTCATTTTGTTCGGCGAACCCGAACGTGTCGTTTTCCTATTTTCCCACAGTCTTACCAATTAGGTCATCCGTTGTCCGTTATTGGTGCCGATTTTCTTGTACACCGAACTAAACTAACTAAACTATCACTAAAATTTAAAATAAATTCGCTTAATTTAAAAATAATTTTGAGAAATCTAAATCGAATTTGGCAATCGCGACTCCACACGTGATACCTAACCACGTGGAATCTTTTTAGAGCCGGAGGCGCGCAGGGGGGCAGCCTCGACGTGTTTTATATGGAATTTTTCACTTTTTGTATGGAAAATAAGAAAAATTATTACCTACTTACATGTAGGGTATAAGGGTTAAAAGCCTTAGGGGTCGAAATTCTCATTATTTTTGCGATTGGACACACCGTTTTCGAGATATAAGCAAAAGAAAAAAAAGATTCAGTACTGTTTTTGCACCTGAAGTCGAGGTGTTGGTGTGAATTCCATCAATATCAATATCATTATTTCATTTTCATCAATATCATTATTTGTCATAAAATTTTATTCCACACGTTTATAGTCGCGATTAAAAATAGTCAGATTTAGTTATAAAATCTAAATTTTAGGTGAAAAACGTCAAATTCAGAATAGCAAATTTGCCATTTTCACTAAATTAATATCTCAGTACCATCTTAGTGCTGTCAAACTAAAATAAAAACTTTTTTTTTTGAAGTCGGTTGTTTTTTTTTTGTAAAAAGTTTTTATTTTTCACTTTTTAGTTGTGGTACCTACCCCACACAAATTCGAATACCACTACCTGCTATGTAAATAACAGTGACAACAAGAAGTTATCATATCATCTACAGACTAAGTGGGAAAAAATACGTATAATTGAAGCTAACTCAAAAACTACCCAAGCAAAGTTAATAAAATTTATATGGGACCACCTCTGAACTATGATCTACCAAACAAAAACAGAATCATCAAAATCTATTCCTAATTGGCGGAGTAATCGCGTAACAAACATACAAAAAAAAAAAACATACATACGAATTGAGAACCTCCTCCTTTTGGAAGTCGGTTAAAAATATAGTTAAGTTGTGTCACTTTAGTCTATTTCAGAATGGGAAATCGTCGTTTGACAGGAATAAACTAAATTTTGGTGATTTTTAGTCTAGTTTAGAGACATTTGTGACAAAAGAATCGGCACCATTGTTCTTTATTGGCATAAAATGTACGTAGGTAAGAAGTAATTAATACTTTGCTAAATGAATTACCGTTTTCGGAAATCATAAAACGCGTGTCGTGGTAGGTATATTGATCACGTGATACCTTGTTTGGGCATCTTTGTTTTAGCAGGTATCTCAGAAGCCAAGCGGCTGTAGGCATTGATCAGGCAGTTTGAGCAGTTCGGTGGGTCGAGAACGGCCGGCGGGTCGGGGACTCGGGGCCCGGAGGCGCGGGGGTGCGGCGTGGCGCGGCAGTGGCGCGAGTGTGCTGGCGCGATGCACTCGTTCGTGAGGGCGGTGACTCTGGCGGCGCTGCTGGCGCTCGCGGCGGCCGCGGCCGGGACCCGGCGCTCCGACCAGGACTTCGAGTTCGACGACGACGCGGTGAGGCCCAGCTCCGCTCCCCGGGCACAGTACTGTATCTAGCGCACGACGTTTACATGACGCGGCCCTACTTCACGAGAAAGGCTCGACCGTCCTGGGATGTTTTTAAAATGCTTACCGCCTCCTGAGCCTGAACACCACCATCCAATTGTACGCCGTGGCTGATGATGCGGTGGATGTGGATCACAGCGATCACAACTCATCTAAGACACGGTCGAGCAAACTTGATTCAATGCACTTACCTACAATAGCGACGTTTACAATTATTGATTTTATTTAACCAGTGTCCGTGATGTTTTTCGGTCATAATATTAGGTTTTAGTTACTTATGTATTTGAATTTTCTGGGCTATGGAAGGTTAGAAAGGATTTATGCAGGTAAGTAAGTTTCACTAGGTGCAATACATAGGTCGCTACCTACCAACTGTGAATTCGTAGGTACCTACCGATATTTGGCTCCTTTTTTACCGTACCTTTGCAGTAATACCGTTAGTATGTACTATTCTTTATTCTGTGGTAATACTTTTCAGTTATAAATCAATTTTATTAAGATTCTCAAAATACCAGATTTTCAAAACACCAGATTCTCAATATACTTAACAGATTACTTACAGTCGAAATCAAAATTCCATAAGAGATTTGTTCTTATGGAACAAATATAGAGATGTATTAATGACTCTAATGATTATAAGTCTATAAATACAGATCTGTACCCTAATTGCGTAATACAACACAATCACAATCTGTCTTAAATTGGAAAAAAAATATGCTCAACAACGTAAATAACGCAATGAATGTTGTTGAACTGTCAAAATGAAACAAATTAGGCAAAATTGTTTACGAAAATAAGTTACGCAATTAGGGTACTGTTATAGTCACGAATCATATTTTGATCCAGATACAACCTGACACTGGCTAGCAAATCGCAAAAAACGAAAGAAAAATTTGAATTTCGCGGCTACAGTTGCACATTCACCACACAACATCACCATCTACTGCCTTATTAAGTATCCATATTCAGACTTTCAAGTAGGTAATTATTATTATTTACTTTATTAGTAGTTCTGCGAACAGTAGACCTCGCGAGCACAAACTTTTTACAACAATTTTATTAATATTCCACTAAGTTATTTAAAACGGGATATTTACCATGTTTTTGTTTAAAATAGGATATATTGTTAAAAAAAAATATGATAAATATCCCGTTTTAAAGAACTTTAGTAGTGAAAATAACCATGTCAGTTTAAAATCCTATAATTAATATAGGTAGGTACCTATCCAACTTAAAAAAAAAACTCGACTGCAGCTATCAAGACAAGCAAGACTGCTAGACGATAATAAAACAGAAATAAAATAACTCAAAACTAACCAACTACCTTCTATCTGTTAAACACGAGATTTTACTTTTGAAGCTACTTTACACCTAACAAAATTCAGTCAGTCACACGAAATCTTCGACGGGACCTATTTGGCAAGCGACAACGACAACGTGCTCTAGCGGTGTACAGTAGCGCCATAAATACATATTTATCAGGATATTATTTTACCACTTTGTCGGCTTTGTTTAATGTAAGTATAGGTACCCATGCCAAATTACAGCTTTCCAGTACTAAGATTCTCTGAGCTAAGCCGCGGATAGACAGACAGACAGTCAGATGAACATGGTGAAACTATATCGGTTCGTTGTTTACTACAGAACCCTAACAACCAGAAAAATTATAAGTAAAAATTTGTAGGCCAGCTAGAAAAATTAACTAATAGGTTTTAATAAATAGTGAGCAATGTACTACATTTTAAACCAACTTTAAAAAAAAAAGAACCATCGAAATCGGATCTCATAAGGCGGAGATGTCCAGTAGCCCCCTTCTTGCCCTATTTTGGAGGAAGTAGCCCCCAATCAAAAATCTCCGACGACTAAAAATTACAAAAAATTCGTTCAACCTGTACACCAAATTTACGTATCTCATCGCATTAATTTTTGAGATAAAATCTTTGAATTTTTTTTTTCAATTTAATTATCGTCATTGCTGGCAACACACACAGGAATGTCACTTATTGTAGAGGTCCTTATGATGAAGAACAAGCTCTGTTTTCTGTTCAGAGTAGTTCCGCATACTTACATTCACTAGGTTTTCCTGGAAGGATAAGTGAATTAGGTAGACTAATTATTGCAGCCTTGGGGCTGTTAGCTAGTGGCGGGTGGGTGATTATATTTCAGACCGCCGTTCATAAAATTAGAATCAAGACTTCGCTTAACAGGTAAGCTCGTTTGATTCCCAATTTTACTTCACGGCGATCTGAAATATAATTCATTAAACAAAGTAGATGTTTAGAGCTGTCTGAAATAATTTAGTTAGTTATTAAATAACAGCATATTCTGATTTATTTGGTACTTTTATTATTCTTTCTGAATAAAATATTTTGATTTTATGTAATTTAAGAAGGTTGCTTTGATTCCTTGGTTTACGTGATTGTCGTGTACACCTGTAATTGGTATATATATAAGAGCCCATACCTTTTATCTTTTAATATTGAATGTACAATATACAGGGTGACAGGGAAATTCGACCTATTCCTTGAAAGGGGTTATACAAGAGATCATTAGCAACAAATTAAGTCCAGCTAACTAGGGGTCAAAACTGGATGATTACCGAGCTGTGACGGTTCTTTGATTTTTTTGAAATTTTCTGACTTTTCTGAAAGCTGAAAAAGGAGTGAGTGATTAATAAAATAAAAAATACTTGGCAACATAACAATTTATGGACATATCAATTAGTCTGAATTAAATTCATTTAATTTCATTTAATTAATTTTTCTAATAAAATAAAATCTAGTAGGATTGTTTGGTCAAATTCTTGTGACCAATTGATATTATTTCCGCTTAGGCCAGTATGTACTTTATGTTAATTTGATTTCATTTCATTTTGTATGGACTAGTAATACCGAGAAAGTCATACTTTTTCAGTACGAACTTTTCCATAACTTTAGTTAGAAACTGAGTTTCAAATACGGAATAAGCTTTTAACTTGCTTTTAGTTTAAGATAATTGATTCAGGCGTGACCTTGCGGAAATCCATTATATAATACAATAGACGTGGATATATTTAGTAACTTGTTCCGCTTAGTAGCTTTTAGTTTTGTAAGCACCAATTAATAAGGGCAATATAATTGTGCCCTGGGTAGAAGAAAGATTTGAACAAGTTTGAAAGATTTGAACAAGTGTGAAAGACTCTATTTCAGATGCTTAAGGATTTTTCCTCAACGATACTATTTTCCGTATGAGTTTCAAATATTCTGCTAGCAGTCATTACTTGACAAGTTGAGAGCTAATCTAAACTAGAGTCATTTTAGAAGTATAAAAATATGAACTCTTTTCCCTGACCTCATAATAAGTCCAAAATTAGAATTTTGTAATGAGTTACATTGTTTAAGTGAGGGAGTTGTGTAATTATGTTGGTAAGCAGGTGGAGAGAGTTTTAGAGTAAAGCAATTTGTAGATAAGTCAGGGATTTGCCGATACCGACCTATCTTCATTCACGTCGGAAATGAAAACCATGTTTCTCGAGTTCAAGGAACAACAGAACAGTAAAGGACAATGGGAAGAAACGTCCCCACCCTCCAACAAGTTTGAAACTAGTGTCATTCGAAGCGTCTGATGGGTTAGATTTCTTTTTACTATGGCGACATCCTTCGAATATGTGGGGTTTACCGGGAATATTACTTTTTGTTCAATATAGCATTCAATGGAAAGAAACGTCCCACCCTCCAACAAGTTTGAAACTAGTGTCATTCGAAGCGTCTGATGGGTTAGTTTTTTTTTTGGTATGGCGACATTCTTCGAATATGTGGGGTTTACCTGGAATATTACTTTTTTTATTCAATATTAGCATTCAATGAGAAGAAACGTCCCACCCTCCAACAAGTTTGAAACTAGTGTCATTCGAAGCGTCTGGTGGTTTTTTTTTTTTTTTACTATGGTGACATTGTTCGAATATGTGGGGTTTACCTGGAATATTACTTTTTTTTATTAAATATTAGCATTAAATGGGAAGAAACGTCCCACACTCCAACAAGTTTGAAACTAGTGTCATTCGAAGCGTCTGGTGGGTTAGTTTTTTTTTACTTTGGCGACAGTGTTCGAATGGGGTTTACCTGGAATATTACTTTTTTAAATAAATATTAGCATTCAATGGGAAGAAACGTCCCACCCTCCAACAAGTTTGAAACTAGTGTCATTCGAAGCGTCTAATGGGTTAGATTTTTTTTTACTATGGCGACATTCTTCGAAAATGTGGGGTTTACCTGGAATATTACTTTTTTATTCAATATTAGCATTTTTTTACATTATATATTTGGTATAGCCAAAAACAATTCATATTAAGAGGAATAGAATACAACAACCTAAGTATGGTTCTCATTCATTATGGCCTTTTTTTTACCAGGGTCCATTTTTTTCTTTGATGCCTTTGTTAGGTTAGGTTAGCCTAACCTCTGCTTCGGGAAGTACCTGTGTCGCATAAACAGGGAGCCGGACGCTCGGTGCCATCACTGCACCCACTGTCGGGAGGACACGGCGCAGCATACACTAGCAGAGTGTACCGCATGGGAGGAGCCGCGCCGTGCCCTCGTATCTGAAGTCGGAGCCGACCTGGCGCTGCCGGCTGTCGCTTGTTCGATGGTCGGGAGCGCCGAGTCGTGGGATGCGGTGATCTCCTTCGATTATTAAGATCTCATGATCCCCGGTCCAAGTGTGGGAAGGGAACACCGGGGTGGTTTTTAGTCAGTAGGAGTCTGACAGACCCCTTCGCCTGCCCCAGGGCGGAGGACATCCATGAGGATTTTCCACCCCGGAACAAAAAAAAAAAAAAAGGTTAGCCTAACCTAACCAGCCGTTTTCATTGATATATTTTTTATTTGATATTTTTTGGGTGATTACCCAATCACAAGAATACGGTGATGTTGTTCATCGTTGAGCAGTTCCATGTACTTTACTTGAAAATCCAAGATCAATTGATCACTGTTAGGTAAGGTTAGGTTAGCTTAGGTTAGGTTAGGTTTTGGCGAAAAGGTGTGTCGTTTACAGGAGACGCGACTATGGGGACCGGGGCGATATGTCGTGTGGTGTTCCACAGGGCTTGGTCCTGGGCCCGCTCTTGTGGAAAATCGGTTATGACTGGGCACTGACGTATTACGCGGACGATACGCTAGTCACGGCCCGGAGGAGTTCACAAAGGGAGGCAGCGTTGCTGGCGACAGCTGCAGTCTCACAGGTGGTGGATCGCATATGACGCCTGGGCCTGAAGGTGGCTTTCAATAAGTCGGAGGCCGTGGTCCTTCACGGCCCCCGGCGAGCCCCACCGCCGGGATCACACGGCGTGGTCGGGGGGCCCGAATTGCTGTCGAGTCTACATGAAGTACCTGGAACTGGTGCTCGACAGCCGGTTCACTTCAGCCCCCACTTTCGGCAACTGACGCCTAAGTTGATGGGCGCCGCGGGTGCGTTGTCGACGCTGCTTCCCAATCTAGGGGGCTTGAAGACCATCTGTAGGCGGTTATACTTGGGGATATGTGGTGTGGGCTTCTGATCTGACGGCCGGTAGCATCGCAATACTGCGAAAACCGCAAAGGGCGATGGCCGTCAGAGCTATCAGGGGGTATCGCACGATCTCCTACGAGGCGGCTTGTGCACTGGCCGGATCCCCGTCCTGGGACCTAGAAGCAAGAGCTCTCACTTCACTGCACCGGTGACGCGAGGAGGCGCGAACGCGGGGCAGTGGACCGATGCAGCGTGAGATCGAGCTTCGTCGGTCTCAGCTTCGCGAAGTCCTGGTGACGGAATGGCGGGACAGGCTTCTGCGCCATACCGTTAGCCTCGCTAGTCGGTGTCTTGGGTTTTGTATTTTCGTTTTTTGCCACCGACTTCCGAAATTAAAGTTATTTTTCAGTTTGTAGTGTTTTGTTTAGGAAGTCGGTTGTTTTTTTTTGGAAAATAATAAAGCTTCCGAAAAAAAAATTAACTTCCGACCATAGATATAAGAAAGAAGGAGATATGCCCGGTAGTTGAAAATGTATCGAAACCCAATGTCTCCACTTTGTCCCCACTACCTCGCCACAATTACACATGCAAATCAGTAAACCAAATAGAAACGAGGCTGCGCTCACTCGTGCAATTCATAAATCAGAACGTACTACACAATCAATTATGAACCTTATCCCATCAAACACAGCGTGCATTTACCATGCACCGTACAACTCACTCACACGAAAACATCTTTTCTATCGTTGTGCTGTACAGAAACAATTTATTTTACATATACGCTAGTGATTGACTAAATCGGAAAGGTATCGATTCTTCCATTTAATATTATCGACGGTGAAGTAGCAATATCTAATAACTAACATTTTGGCGGTTTTTACTTACTAATGTTTTCTTCAAATGGTCAAAAACTATAGAAATTAAACGTTTTTTTCTCCTCCTGTAAAACCATGTTTTTGTAGTTATTAGATATTGATACTTCACCGTCGTTGTACTTTAAAAAATTTGGTGTCCTGAAAATAAAATAAATAAAAACGATAAGTCCAGAAAATACTATAATAAAAATAAATAATAAGCAAAAAATTCAAACAATAAAAATCCAGTTACGTTGGTTTAACCTGTCATAGTTTATTTGAAACAGTAGATATTGTTGAACCCTGCTATGATGTTTACTCACTGACCTGTAAAGTGGAGGTATTTGTGCAGCACTTGACGCTTTGATATTACTGGAGTGGCATTTTTTGTCAAATAGTGTAATCTTAAATTAATATATTTTTCCATGACTGCTTTAATTTGAAATATTATGTGATTATTCATCGGAGAAAGCTCAAATTGGTGAAACTTAATATTTTCAAAGAAATCTAATCCTATGAAGTGAGGCAAAGCCTTTGCCATGAGTTCCTGTTTGACATTTTTAGTTTTAACTGTTAATTTATTATTGGTGAGACAAGCTGTTTTTATGATTATTTCCATTATCTTACAAATCATGACGACATCAGGAGATGGGTACATAAGCCCACCTTTGTCCTTATACTTTATAAAATGATGTGTTTCTTCATATTTGTAATTATCTGAACCATGCCGATTACTATAACGCATTCGAAGCTTTTGAAGACTTTAACGGAAGTAAAATACCAAAACCATAAAAAAGTAAGGAAATAGCACGAGTATAAGGCATAATAGACCAGCGATAATTCAAACCCAAAACACTCAACCAAAAATTTTATTAACTTTACGACCGTTGGTTACGCATTTCTCTATCACGCTGTAAAATAATCAAAATAAGTAAAACACATTATTTCACATCGATCTTCCACCCGGGTAAAAGAGTTGACAAATTGAAGAATAAAGTATAATAGCAATAAATTCATTCGCCAAACGACATTGTTGTCGATAGCCTACGTTAGTGGATCTGCACAACCACATCACTAGCTCGTCGCCAGACACAGCGGCCGTACTGCGCGATGCATCCGCAGTCCACAGTATCGTTTTGTGATTTTTACATTGCTTGTTGAGTCACTGAGCGACATATTTAGGTAGTGGTTAACGAGCAATGTATGTAGTGCAAAAATAGTACAGTCGCTGTGATATTTGGAAACAAAAATAACGTAGTAAAAGCAAGAAATATTTTACAATTTGTTGTTTTTCATTATTTTAAAGACAAATATAGTAAAATACTTGTAATTACATATGGTAAGTGATTCCATGATTCACAAAGTTTTTGTTTTGACTTCGGTTTTTACAAGAAACCACTGAACAACACGGCATTCTTATAAATTGTCCCGATCACGGCCGAAAGCACACTAGTTCGCGGAGACGGCCATTTTCGTATGCAATGAGCACTTTGATCATTACGCGCGGACACAGACACGCCCCCATGCCACTTCTCCTGTTTTTTATATTTCTATGCTTCCGACGATCTGTGGTTGACTGTAATACGATGTGTTAAAATGAATTACTTACCGAAAAATTATTACAAAATTAATCGACAAAAAATGTTGTATTTTAAAAACAAACATGAGCTTATTCAAAATACAATTCTACGAAAAATAATCTGTACTTTCAAATAATAAACTAAATTTCCGAAAAAAATACTAAGTTTCCGAAAACGTATGTTCTGCTAAAATAATACGTTCGTTCATGTTTTTGTTTACGTTTTGCTTTGAAAGGTAGGTTAGGTTAGGTTAGAACTGTGAAACCACAAAACGCACGAGCCGAGCGAGCGTAGCGAGCGGTGCCGCGGCAGCGGCCGGCGAGTGCCAGGGTCCGTTTCGGCACAAGAGAATGTAAAACACCACATTTCCAAAACATTACATTCTCTTGTACCTAAACGAACCTGGTCTTTGTTTGCGCCACAGTTTATAAAATGTGTAAGGTTAATTCTAAATTCATAATAGGTGAGTTACGATAAAAATGACTAAATGAATATTACGTCAGCAAATGCTGTATTGATTTTACAGAATTTTCAGTATTTTATTCGGTCGTTTCTTTATTTGTATTGGCTTAAAAGTTGTCGGAAAATTAGTATATTAAGCAGTCAATTTCATATTTTGAGAATGCTCATATTCTGATTTTTTTTCGGAGGTTTTATTACTATCCTTTTTTTTTTTGTAAAAAGTTTTTATTTTTCTCTTTTTAGTTGCGGTACCTACCCCACACACATTCGAATACCACTACCAGCTACCAGTGATAGGAACTAATCATATCATCTACATACTAAGTGGGAAAAAAATACGTATTTTGTAGCTAACTCAAAAACTACCGAAGCGAAGTTAATAAAATTTATATGGGACCAATTTGAAAATATACCCTTTCAAACAAAAAAAGAATTTTGAAAATCGGTCCAAAAATCGGTGGAAATACATAAAAAAAAAAACATGCGCGACGAACATATATCCTCCTCCTTTTTGGAAGTCGATTAAAAAATGGAATCATAACTCGAAACTGAACGGAAAAATAACTTAGCGTATTTGGAAACCCTAGAAGATAAACTTGAGAACCTGGAACGTGGTGCGAGATCGTCCTGCGTGGAAATTAGGAATATACCTGTTAGTAAATCAGAATCCAAAGAAGGTTTACTAAATACTGTGGTTAAAATAGGGTCAACACTTTAATGTCCCCATTCAGCCTCGCGAGATAAAGGATATTTTCCGTATAGGACCCAAAGACTCCGACACCAGAACTATCGTCGTGGACTTTACGAGCAATTTACGGAAAGAAGAGTTTATTCAAATGTATAAAAAGTACAAAAAGGAAAACAATAAATTGTCTACCGAGGACCTGAAAATCAGCGGCCCTGCTAAACCCATATTTGTGTCCGAAAATCTCTCACCAAAGATGAAACGCTTGTTTTTCTTGGCCCGTGACTGCCAGAACTCATAAGTACCGGTACTGCTGGATTAAGAATGGCAAAATATTTGTCTGAGAAAAGGATGGAGCCCAACATATCATGACCAGGGATGAGTCTGACCTTCCGAAAAAATGACTATGTATCTATCAGTTAGTTATAGTATGTCGTAGTCAGGTCGTTTTGCTAAACTCTTACATTATAGCCGTAACTTACTACGTAGAAGTAATTTTTCGAAGATTTAAAAATAAATAATATTCTATTATTAATTGTTATGCATGCACTAAAATGGGTAAATATGTCACTAATATTATGTTATCATTGTAATATTAATACATACACACATAACTACTCACATTCGCCATACTCACAACGGAAGATTTATTATGTTCTAATTCTACTACTAATGAAATACTTTGGTATCTCCTGTCATTTCGGATTATGAATAAATCAAATCACTTGTTTGTTCTCAGCCTTGATTATGGATGGCAATGTTAAAATAATGGATGATATATAACACCTTTCAGCTTCAGCATCACATCAATGCTCCCCGGAACAAGTTGACTCATACCTACATAACGTTCACGGCTTGAAAATTTTTCACGTTAACATCAGAAGCATCGGCAACATTGCAAATAACAACCTCCTGATATTGCAGCACCGAATAAAGACACAATTTGACGTCGTGGTCTTATCGGAATGCTGGTTACGCAAATGCCCTCATCTTCCCTCTATACCGGGTTTTGTATTTAATCACTCTGATCACTCAAACTAAAATGATGGAGTTGTGGTGTATACTAAAGTAGAGTTACAGTTCCTTCTAGAAAAGCCTATACTCGCCGACGCAAATTGTCTTGTACTCAAATTTAAAAATGAGGTGGCGCTTATCGCTATATATAGGTCACCTTCAAATAAAAATATTCAGCACTTTATTACCAGTTTAGATGTAATCCTCAATTCACTAAATACTTTCAGAACTGTTATTTTGGTTGGAGATGTCAATATAAACATAGCCCCAAATTGGGTTGATCCGAACTCAGACATGTACCTTAATGCGGTTGCGTCACATGCCATGTTACCTGCTCATGTTTTCCCGACACGCAACGATAGTTGCATTGACCACGTTATGCTAAAATCAAATAAACCAGCTATTACCTTAGTTCTTGACTCTCTAATCACTGACTATGCTCCTGTTGTAGTTTTTTGTAATCTGAAATTAGATATTCCTAAATCACCTTCCCGACAGCATCGTGTAGACATTAATGCTTGCGTAGTGGCTCTTGAGAATGTTGATTTTACTCCAGTTATGAGCTGTCAAGATGCTGAAACTGCTGCTTCCATCAAGGTCCAGCTTGTGATAAAAATAGTCGTGATTCTGTTGTCCCGAACCGAAAACGCATTATTAAGCCATGGATCATACCTGGGCTTCTTAGGTGTATTCGACACCGAAACAATATATATCGCAAAATGAGTAGGGATGCTAATAATAATACTCTGAAAATCACCTATAATCGATATAATTTTTTTTGCAACAATCTGCTAAAGAAATTAAAACGAGAATATGAACGACATGAATTTGAAAAACATCGCAAGAACCCGAAAGCTACCTGAAATCTCATTAGAACTATCTCCCATCTTCAAAAAAGTAAGGCCTCTGCCACTGAGTTGTTATCAATAACTCCAGATCCAACTCCAATCACTTGATTCTGTCAACGACTTCTTTGCAAGCGTGGGAACAAAACTGGCATCTAAAATCATTAACTGCCCAAACTATAACTCTACCAACACTTCTGACTCTGGCACTTTAGATATCCACCCTAACTCGATGGCTATTTTTGGCACGGACAACGAAGAGATAGATTTTCTTATTCGTGGCCTACGACTAACTAGTGCTACGGGTTGGGATGGTATCCCCGCAACTGTAATCTACAGTGCTAGAAGCACTCTTGTCCCAGTTATCTGCCACGTCTTCAACCTTGCCCTTACATCGGGATTATTCCCGACGGTGTTTAAAAAGGCCATTGTGCATCCTATTCACAAGAGTGGAGATAGAGACAGTGTCAACAACTACAGACCCATATCTGTATTATCAATTCTGTCTAAGCTCCTCGAGAAAGTTCTAAACAAACGTCTGGTGGATTACCTTAGATCACAAAATATACTCGCAAATAACCAATATGGATTCAGATCAGGCAAAAACACAGAGGATGCCATATTAGAATTGATTGATAGAGGATAAAACTATAGCTATCTTCCTTGATCTTTCTAAAGCTTTTGATACTGTCTCTGTCCCCCTTCTACTCAGTAAACTAGGAAGGATTGGTATAAGAGGCCTACGTCTTAGTTTGTTTAATAGTTACCTTAGTGGTCGCTCGCAAATCATCAGGATAACCGACCACACCAGTAACAAGCATTTCTCACCTACGGAGTTCCACAAGGCAGTGTCTTAGGACCTACCCTTTTCCTGATTTACATAAACGAGCTCTATAAACTTGATTTAAGAAACTCCAAAATAATTGCTTACGCTGATGACACTTGTTATCCTGGTTCGTGGCAGTGACTGACACATTGAAACATTTAAACACACTTATATTGGTATTTATAGGTATGTCTTATCGCAGAACGCTTTTAACGTGCACGTCTTTCTACATTGTTCTCAAACTCAAACTCAAAGCATTTATTTCAATAAACCAATTACAGGTACTTTTGAATTGTCAAGGGGTCGGTCAGTCAGAAAAATGAAGCTAGTTGCCCATTCCAAAGCGTAGTAGGTACCTATGGAGAAGAACGGGCAAGAAACTCCACGGACACTCTTTTAAATCAAAATATTGTTACAAAATATTGGTTACATCATTCGTGTTGAACTTATACATGTGAGAACAATTTAGAAAGACGTGCACGTTAAAAGCGTTCGTAATAAAAATATAATATCAATTCAAAAATTTAAATAAATTAAAATAAACCGTGGCAGCTAAGAGATGACCAGTCCCTACTGACGGCGCCCGTTCACGAACATGACGCATGGATCAGCACCATTTAGCTCAACCATTTTGAAGGGAACTTAATGATCCAACACACACGCCACCATCAGCGAGACATTTGAGTGAGCATGACATACTCTCAGCCGCCAGGGCACATTCAAGTCAATGAAAGACGTACCCAGTAAATGGTAGCTTTATGGAATGTACAACATGGTCACAGTGCTCACACATGTGATATGCAATTATACAATACAAAGAGATTGAATTTATACAAAGGAAAGATAGTTTTACAATCTTCAGCAGCTGCAACAATACTTTTGAATGCTAATCAATTAGTTTATGCGCCCTTGTGGAGCTGGACCAGCGCTGAGCCAAGCATTTTTATCAGCGATGTAATCCCCCAACTTATAATATGCTTGGCAGCATAGTGTGCGTTTTATACATGATTTAAATTTCGTTTCGTTCAGTTGGAGTATGTGGGAAGGTATTTTATTATAACATTTTAAACAGCACCCCATGAAGGATGAGTCTACTTTAGCCAGTCTGAAACCCGGTTGAACTAATTGGTCCCTATTTCTAGTCTACAAGTCTAGTCTCACATGTATAATTTCAACATGAATAATGTAACCAATATTTTGTAACAATTTTTTTATTTAAAAGAGTGTCTGTGGAGTTTCTTGCCCGTTCTTCTCCATAGGTACCTACTACGCTTTGGAATGGGCAACTAGCTTCATCTTTCTGACTGACCGACCCCTTGACAATTCAAAAGTACCTGTAATTGGTTTATTTGAAATAAATGCTTTGAGTTAGAGTTTGAGTTTGAGTTTGAAAACCTTGTTTTCCGTAAATGGCACTCACTACTGGTAATTTATTAGGTAAAACAGGACCATAAGAGACTGTTCAAGTATGAAAGTTCTAAGATGGAAGGTATTGGTAAGTGAATACGTAATTAACCCTTTATTGGTTATTTGGTAATGTTATAGACCTATGTGATAGGGGTACCTATAGGATGAAATCATAATATGATAATATTTGCAAGGTCTTAAAATAACAGGTAGATCTGCATGTTTTGCCATTTATGGCGTACAAAAACAACATATTTTTGGTTTAAATATATCATTAAAAAATTGAGTCTACATATCAAACTATGAGATAAAAAATTGAGTCTACACAACAAACTTAATCCTAATGCTAAATTTAAAAAAGGGGGAAAAAAATATAAAAAATTAAAATAAAATATTGGTTTTTACAGATTTGAAGGTCAAATTGTGAAAATGTTGTAATTAAAGGAATCTATTTTAATAATTGCGGTCATTTAAAAATTCCGATATGGTATAATAGCATTTGCCTATGAGATATTTTTTTTAATGTATTTTATTTATTTATAACAGCTTAAACTATCATTGCAGGGTTTACCCTAATGCGATAGCTAAGAACTTAAACTAATAAACTAAACTATAAAACTAACCACACTATTAAAATTAAAAAAATACAAAAACATAGCATTACTTACAACATTACTAACATAAACATAGTACAGAAAAAAAATAACGAAGTTAAAATTAAGTATTATTTTGCTTGTAGCATAATATAAATAGTAATGCCCTTGCGAATTCACTAAAACAACATGTAAACACATCAATCTGAGTTTGAAGGTCGTTGATGGTACGGATAGCTCTGGTAAGGGGTGCTTTGGCGCCGACTCCACACGTAGCGGTCCGGCACACACAGACTCAAGCGCTGCAATACTCCCGGGTGGCTCTCCACTCCACCAAGCACCTTCACCAAGTAGGCGACCAGCGTATAGTTCCGTCGGACACACAGTTGATTATAGCCAACCATGCCCAGGACAAACAGTGGGATGCATCAGTGGGTAAAACGGATATAGGTACCCCATATAATTTCCTGTACAAATGGCACGTGAACTTGTTCTGAACACGCTCCAACATTACAGAGTACTTAGCTTCATGTGGAGCCCATAAGACCGCACTATGTTCCAGATGACTCCTGACTAGTGCATCATACAGGACCCTAACTGCTACGATGTTTGTGAAGCTTTGTGTCTGTCTCAGAACAAATCCTAAGTTTCTGTACGCCTTCTTACAGATCTTGGTTACATGCCCACGGAATGTCAGATCGGGAGTCATGAAAACACACAAGTCTCGCACCTCCGTGACTCGTTGCAGTGGCGCCGCGTCCACCGTGTACTCATAGAGCAGAGGTGCACGAGCACGGGTGAAACTCATCAACGAGCACTTGGATACGTTGAAGTACAGTTTGTTTTCATGACTCCAGTGTACTATTCGATCGATATCTTCCTGTAGGCGCCTGCAATCAGACTCGGACCCAATCTCAAGCAGCGACTCTAAGTCATCAGCAAATAATAAACAAGCGCCGTGTCTTACGACTTCTGGCAAATTGTTTATCATAATAATGAATTCCAGAGGCCCCAAGTTGGTGCCCTGACTTACACCCGACCAAGTGTAATATAAGTCGGATTCACATCCGTTGCAGTCCACATACTGCTGTCTGCCTTGTATGTAACTGGCGAAAACCCGTAATAGATGCTGGGTGCATCCGACCTCTGCTAGCTTCCGCAGTAAGATATCATTGTGGACGGTGTCAAAAGCTTTTCTAAAGTCAAAATAAGCTGCGTCCACCTGCACCCCAGCATCTACCGCCGGCACCACACGTCCCATGAAATCAAGAAGATTGGTAGCAGTGCTGCGCCCCTGCCGGAATCCGTGCTGCGCCTCCGATAACTGTCCGCGCACTTGCTCTTGCATACAGCGCTGAATGGCAGACTCGAACACCTTTGCCGGCGTCGACAACACCGCCACCGGTCTATACCCACCGATGTCAGCTCCCGCCCTGCCTTTGGGCACTGGAATAACTCGCGTAATCTTCCACCGAGCTGGAAACTTCGCAGAATTAAGACAGGCGTTATATATATAAAGTAACGGCTCCGCGAGTACCCTACCACAATCTTTAAGAAACGCTGGTATACCATCCGGGCCCGCAGATCGCTTAGGCTTGAGGCGTTCGAGTGCATTTCTAACGTCCCTAAGACTAAGATTATTAAGTTGTACGCATGCACTACCAGTGTTCCCCGCTTCAGCTGCCGCCGCTTCTGAGTCTAGTCGTGGCGGCACATTACTATATACCGACTCAAAATAAGTCACGAACTGCTCAGCACACTCCTCGTCTGACAGATACTGACCGTCCTTAATAATGTTCTGTCTACTCGTTGTACTTTTCTGCGATCGTACGTATTGCCAAAATGAGTTAGGGTCTTTCGCAAACTGACATTGAATCTTATTTTGATGCTCTTTGCGTGCAATTTCTATTGATTTTTTTATATGCGATCTATATTTAGAATATTCGTCGTAATCACTATTTAATTTCGTTGTTTTATATATTTTATGTAGTCTTGCTTTAATTTTTCTAGTATCTATAGAAACGTCACTCACGTACACTTGTCGCAGCTCGAACCGATGTGTGGCCACTAAAAGCGCTCCTCCCTGTTTCCGACCGTCCGCTCGGTCGCAGCGAAGTATTTGATATCCCGGCGGGATTAATTCCGGGTCATGTATGGAAGGGTTGCAACCCGATTCCGTGATTGCGTATAAATCTGCATTCATTAATTCTAAGCTATTTCTGAAATCCTTCAGCTTTGTTCGAAGACCTCTAACATTTTGGTAAAATAAATCAATGGTATTAATTTGATCTGTTTTTGGTGGAGTTTCGAAACCAAATCCACTCGTTAAACTCAGTATTCATAGGCCAGATTTCTGGCTGATGCAATTTCTGGAACCAGTTTTCAGGCACTCCTATAATAAACGACGAGTAGTCTCGTTTAGTTTTATGATTGATTTTATCAACTTTTATTTGTACATCTGGGCCACATACACTTATGACATGATCTGTTATAGCTTCAATGATAGTCTCAGGATGCAGTCGCCACACATGCAAGTGTTTTTTTCGTTTCGTTGCTAGAATAGACTTCAGTTCCTTATTTGTTCCTACTGCTACATTTTTTTTTAAACAGAGCTGTAGGCATCTGTCTAATAGGTTTTGGGATTTTATTATAAATGATTGGTGCTAAACAAAACATACTTTAACGCATCAATGCCGAGGTTGATCTTGGTACGCATAATTCTAATCCCGTCGATTACGAATAGAAACGTCTGATAGTTTCTTAAAATGACATCATTGCATGGGAGGCTAGAACTACCCATAGTTCAATAGTCTTTTCCGTAGTACACAAATACTATACACAGCGGCTGGTTGTACTCCTTGGTCTTCTGTACAATTGGCCGAACAGTATGGATGTAGTCTACGGTACTGAAGGCTAATCGAAATCCGGCTTGTTTTGGTCACCTGTCACTAGTCTCCTAGCAAGACGGTTCGTGACGACTCTCGAGAACAGCTTGCAGGTACACGTGGCTCATCTTTTTAGGGTTCCATACCTCAAAAGGAAAAAACGGAACCCTTATAGGATCACTCGTGTGTCTGTCTATCTGTCTGTCCGTCTGTCACAGCATTTGTCATTTGCTCCGAATCTATTGGATCGATTAAGTTGAAATTTGGTACACATGTGTATTTCTGTGACCCAAACACGAACGTGTAACGTACCTAAATAAATAAATTTTGAATATAGGGGTCACTTTTGGGCGGCAAACAAGAAAATTAAAAAAAAAGTTTTGCTGACAATACCGTGTGACATATCAAATGAAAGAACTTGTTGCAAGGATCTTAAACATATTTTTTATATAATTTTCAAATAATCACTTTTAAAGATATTTAAGAAATTCGACGAAAATTTACCATTCCCCCCCTTATCTCCGAAACTACTGGACCTAAAATTTTGAAAAAAATACTTAATATGGGTCTTTACTCATAAATTACAGGAAAACCTATAAGAAGTCTCTGGTCTTAAAATAACATGGTAAATCTCTCAATATTGTGCGTACAAACTTACTTTTGCAGTTGAAATGTATGGGAGAACATGTATTTCAACTACAATGATAAGTTTGTATTTGGGATAAATTCATCCCAACTACGGAACCCTTCATTGTGCGTAGTCCGACACGCACTTGACCGGTTTTTTGAAGAACAGAACCATTGCACCTCTATCTCTCAAGCTCTCTCAGGATTGGAGCCCCGCCCGCTTTAAAGAGCTCTGTGGTAGTTATCATATCATCAGGTGCCTTGTTGTTCTCGCATTTTATTTTAACCATCCACGCCGATTACGACACGTCGACTAATTATACGTCAGCAGTGGCGGGGCAAGATCAAAATTTAATGTGGGCGAGGTACATTTTGCGAGGCCCTCTGGTGCCGCAAGAAGACGAAAAAAAAAACAGTTGAACAGTTGTTAAATTTTTGGTAGGTATAGGTCGAGTTATAGGGTACGCCGTTGGTATTGTTGATCGAAGGGTACGCCATTCAAAAATATTGCGGGTATGTGAAAAACATTTTTCTATTCAGGGATCCGTTTGCGTAATATTAAGCTTTAACATGTTCAGTGCCGGAAACCCTCCTGGAGGGCTCATGTCAATATATTTATCGTTTTAGGACGAGTAAATTTTTTTCAACGCGTTCACGGCTTTTATGTAATACATAAACCTTCGAAGTGCGAGGCCCCTCGGACCGCGCGGCCGTAGGCGGTGGCCCACGTCGCCCACGCCTTACGCCGTCTCTGTACGTCAGACGCCGTCGCCAGTAAGAGAGGCATCGGCGCACACCTCTGGACTAACATTATTATCTTTGTAAAACATGTGTATAATTTTTACCAAATGTTGACAAAATGAATACTTATATGAATTGAATTGAATGAAAAAATAATAAAAACGTTACACTACTTTTTGGGCAGTCGTGTACTATCGATCAAGTTTCGGTTATTTTTACAGGAGTCCGGAGTGACTGCGGTGGCGAATGGTGCTCACTCGCGCAGACCTCGCCGATACGTGTATGATCCCCACAGTGAGTACCGCCTATTTGCAATCTATCTCTGCATTACTCACCTGTCATTTGGACAAGCCTAGTTAAGGATAAAAGAGGAAGTAACAAAGAAAGTTATGGTAGTGATAATATATTTGCAGACTCGCTGTGTCGGTCGCTGGTATGCAAGAAGCGCGAGGTGTGCGTGCTGCGAGACGCCTTCACCGCGCTCTGCGCCACCAAGAAGGAGATCTTACGAAGAGGGTAAACCATCTCATGTACTTACTTACCCTACCACCCTCCGTCAATACCCTCTAATATTGTATTTTCTCTGTCGGTAATGAATTTCTGACCTATATCTACCTATTTGATAAAAATAGGTACTTACTTACAGTCAGCCCCAAAAAGATATATACACGGACAAGGAACCATTCTATTGTCTACAACCATAATTGTTCCATAACATTGTATCCACCGTACAGGTACAAAACATAGTAAGTATACAATTTATTTTACCAAAACAATAATGTAAACATTTTGTCCCAAAACATATACAGAGCGTCCCAAAATTATGGGACATGAAGAGAAAGTAGCTTAAATATCGTAGATAGGGTATTTTGCTGAAAGAAGACTTTATGTTATTTTTAAAAGTTAGTAATTCTGCATTCAAAGATTTTCTAAAAATTACTTGCCTCGTCTGGGAATCGAACCGACTTAAATGTAAAAAAAAAACACCCCTACTTTTATGATGCCAATCGAAAGAATGGCCAAAAAATAATAACTCTTCTTGAGTAACATAGTATTTTAAAAGAAAGCAACATCTACGATATTTAAGGTACTTTCCCTTCATGTCCCATAATTTTGGGACGCCCTGTATATTATAATTCTGTTTATTCATATAAATAACTTGTATTCCTTTGAATAATTATTATTGCCATATCGATACCCTAGAAATGCATACTCGTACTAATTACATTTACACCAATTTTACAGGAGAGTAATTCTTATGTTCGCATATGAATATCGTAGCAATGGTTAAAAAAACATTACAAATTGAGTACTTATATCATAGAATAGCTTTTTGAGATACTATATTTGTAATAATTATTTGACAGTTTTAAAGTCTGCATGCTGAAAATTGATGTCTTAGAAGCTCGCCCCCTCAGTTAATCCAAGTGTGCACGTCGAAACTGTGAAATCAATGCAGTTAGGACATAAATGTTTCTCCTGCGACGCGGGGAGCCTCCTTGCCGGATTACCGCCATGGGATCTGGAGGCAAAGGTCCTCGCGCACATTTGGGAGTGGCGCGAGGAGGCGAAACGCCGGGGCTTAACTCCGATGCCGCAAGAAATTGCGGCACAGCGGACAGAGCTCCGGCGGGATCTCATGGTGGCATGGAGAGCGCGATTGTCGCAACCCAGTGCTGGGCACGCCACAATTGCGGCGATAAGACCCCTCTTTGAGGAGTGGCTAGAGAGGCGCCACGGCGTCCTCACCTTCCGCCTCACGCAGGTCCTCACCGGACACGGCTGTTTCGGGAGGTTCCTGTTCAGGATAAGGCGGGAGGAAACGCCCGGGTGTCACCATTGTGTGGATCGCCCGGAGGACACGGTGGAGCATACGGTGGAGGTCTGCCCGGCTTGGGCGGAGCATTGCCGTGTCCTCGTGGAGGCGATCGGCGGCGGTTATCTCTCGCGTCCGGCCCTGGTTCAGGCCATGGTACGGAGTGAGAGAAAATGGCAGGCCGTCACCTCCTTCTACGAAGCGGTAATGCTCGCGAAGGAGGAGGCGAAACGCGTGAGGGAGAGGCAAACTTCGCGCCCTCACGCCCCTAACCGTCGCAGGAGGAGACGCCCTGGGCGGGAATCGCGAGCCGGTTTCCGGCCACCGTAGGCGCGGGCTTGCGGACGGTGAGCAATGGGTAGCTCACCGTCCAATAAGGACCAGGCCCGGGTCGACGGCGCGTTGTGTTCCACGCGCACCTCAAAGAGATGTCAGCAGAATTGACGGGGTCCGTTAGGGCCAATGCCTGCCGGGGCTGCGAATAAGGGCCGAGAGGGAAATCGTGGCCCCCGTCAACAAGGCAACCGAAGGAACACAGGTGGGTTTTTGTCAGTAAGAGTCTGACACGCCCTCCCGCTCCACCCAGAGTGGGAGAACTTATTTGATAATTTCCCGCCCAAAAAAAAAAGAAGGACATAAATGTTAAAAAAAATATGGAAGCAAACGAAAATAAATACAAAAATTTGTCATAATAGTTATATTTCTATTAAATTATGAAACATAATGACTCAGTGTAAACGAGAATCGAAAACTTAAAAATACTGGTCAAGATCAGTTAAACTAAAAATAATAAACTTCGATAGAAAAACATAACACACACATTGTGCATTAAAACAAAAAAAAAATGATAATTTCTGTTAACTATTAACTAATAGTAGATTATACAACAAGTGGAAAAAAAAGGGAATTTAATTCGAGGGACTAAGTTGGATTCCGAGAGCAGCGAAGGATTCTAGAGTAGAATCACGAGCGTAGCGAGGGATTCTAGATTAGAATCCTGAGCGGAGCGAGGGATACAAGGACCGAGTACAATTTCTTTTTTCACGAGTTGTGTACTCTACTTTTTACCATCGTCTGCGAGAAAATAAATAGTAGTATGTAGTATTTTATAATCACATTTTTGGCGACAGCAAAATTATCTACTATAATTGCTGCTTTAGAGGAGCTCGTGGCTAAGTAATAACAGCCGCACGGGTCGATCCATCAGGTTAAGCTACGCTTGCCGGGGTTGGTCCGTGAAAGGGTGACCATCTTTACATACTGAGACTCCTCCGTGTCTCGGAAAACATATAAAAGTCGTTGGTCCCAGCTGTCATTCGTGGATCTTTAACAGTCGTTACGGGTCGTCAGAAACACGAAAGTCTGACAACTAATCTTACCAAGGGGTATCCTAATACTCAGTTATTGAGTTGTGGAAGTCAGACAGGCTTTGCTCCATATAAAATAGCGGTATTCAGCTGCATCTGGTTAGACTGGAAGCCGACCCCAACATAGTTGGGAAAAGGCTAGGCAGATTGATTGAATTGCTGCTTTAAAACGAAATGATTCCGAAGTCAGTAGGTATCTCATTTTCGTCACTGGAAGAACTCATTTTTAACCGACTTCCAAAAAGGAGGAGGTTATATCGTCACCTCTACGGCAAACTTGCGAATCTGCAGAAAATGTATTTTACAGGGAAGCGTTTTGAAAGCAAACATCAATGATAACTTTTTTTTTTGTAACACTTATAAAGATACCGCGGTACATTTAGTATCCAAAATGGTACTCTCTTTTGATATTATCAACGGATTGTCAATATTTTACAAGGATCAGAAATAAATACACAATTCGTAACTTTACATCATCATACATAGAAGTTAATAGATATTTATTCATACCCTGGCTGACTTACGAAAGTGGTACTTTCGTTACTAAATAATACTAACATAATAAAAATATCCAATTGAAACTTCGGTAAACTTACGAAAGTACTACTTTCGTAAGTTTGCCAGGGTATGAATTAATAACTATTAACTTCTTTTACTTTAAATTTACTACGCTATATGAATTTCGTAAGTTTACTATGGTTATATTAACATAAAACGCAGATTCGAAAAATTTAAATTCTGTAACCGTCAGAGATAAAAATTCGTAAATTTTCCACGGTGTGTACCACCACATTAGGTAAGGTTTTCACCAAAATGTCGATTTCACTAAAACTGCAGATTCGTAAGTTTGCCGTGGAGGTGACGATATGTTCGACGCGTATGTTTGTTTTTTTTTTTTTTTTTTTTTTTATGTATGTCCACCGATTTTTCCGTCATTTGTGGACCGATTTTAAAAATTCTTTTTTTGTTTGAAAGGGTATGCTCCCAAATTGGTCCCATATAAATTTTATTAACTTTGCTTGGGTAGTTTTTGAGTTAGCTACAAAATACGTATTTTTTTTCCCACTTAGTATGTAGATGATATGAT
This sequence comes from Agrochola litura, assembly GCA_949152395.1. Taxonomy (NCBI): domain Eukaryota; kingdom Metazoa; phylum Arthropoda; class Insecta; order Lepidoptera; family Noctuidae; genus Agrochola; species Agrochola litura. The sequence goes on from OX424497.1 coordinate 108,513, forward strand.
AAGTTCCTGACACTGGTAGTAGGTAGTGGGTATTCGAATGTGTGTGGGGTAGGTACCACAACTAAAAAGAGAAAAATAAAAACTACCGACTTCCAAAAAAAACACTACAATGTGAAAAATAACTTTAATTTCGAAAGTCGGTGGCAAAAAACGAAAACACAAAACCCAAGACACCGACTTCCGAAATTAAAGTTATTTTTCACTTTGTAGTGTTTTTTTTGGAAGTCGGTAGTTTTTTTTTTGTAAAAAGTTTTTTATTATAATTAATTATGTATAGATTTTCCAATAACATAAAACAACCACGATAACAGATAGAAAAGAACCTAAATAAAATAGGCGGGATAAAAAAAAAATTGTATAGCTCTATAGCTCCATTTAGCCAGCCAGTATGTAGGTACTTTCAGCACGTTTTATTCATCGTTTGTACATAATTCGTACAATTCGTGCTTGTTCCAAATTCAAAATGTTTTTATTCACTCAGTGAGTAAAAGAGAGTTTTATTTACTGTTATCGATGAATAAAATGCCCTTTTTCGAGTGGCAATGGTAAAAAATATATTATCTTATAATCACAGCAAAGTAAGTATGTATAGGACGTACAGTACAATGTTGAGATCGGAACATTTTTATCTCAGGTCGCGGTATAATTATTGTAATTTTTAACAACTACACTATCAGTATTAAATTTAAGAGCCCGTTCACGTGCTCACTAGCGCCATTGGTATATAATTGAGATTATTTAAATTTAACTATAGATATTTAAAAAAGTAGGCCGTTAAACACTGTATTTTGTATTAAGTACCTTGTGAATACATCAAACTAGTTTTTACGTTGCTGGATTCGACAATCTATGCGTCCAAAGTTAAAACGGCCGTTTTTCTTTTGAGTTCATAGATCGACGAATCCAGCAATAGGTTCAAATAAACCATCTAAACAAATTGTAAAAAATTATGTAGTATTATTTTGTGATGAGATTGGAAAGGACTTAGGCCACTTGTTGACAGATGAATATCCAGGACACTCCATAGTAAATTACTGTATGCCTGGTTGTTCTTTATTTGACATTATGATATAAATTATTAAATGTAACTTTAACCAGGGCACTACATTATTAATTTTTATGGGTAATAGGGGAAATGTGAACAAAAGGAGAATTGCTCCAATATTATAGAACATTGTGTAATCTAAGTTTAAGAAACATTGTGTTGTTTACATTCCCATATAGTAACAGTTTGCCACAGGAAGAAAATAGTTTAAGATTCGAATTAAATATGACATTGTATAATTGGTCATTCAATAATAATCTGTTCCATCTAGTTGACACTAACAATTATGTTGGTAATAATTTGTATTTGACAAGAGATAGATATAATACTGTTATGTACTATTTTTGACAATTCAAAAGTACCTGTAATTGGTTTATTTGAAATAAATGCTTTGAGTTTGAGTTTCTAACTATTGCAAAGGACAGATAGCTGTGTCGCTATCATATTTTTTTTCTATTTTAGCCAAAAATTTGGCTAAACAACTTGCTTCTTTTGAGCAATACAACAACATTTTAAATAATTCTGCCAATAATTTGGCAACAACTAATGACATTAATTATCATTTAAATTAGAAATTAGGATAATAGAGGTAACCTCTTGCTTAATAAATAAAGAAAATTTAAATACTGGTTTAATACATCAAAATGTTAAAAAAGTTCTTCTTTGATATCTCACCCATCAAATTGTAGTAATCTAAATAAATGTAATAATAATACTCAAAAAATTGTTCATCAAAATATACAGGATGTGATAGGTAAGGAATTAGAATTGGAGCTGTTCATGAACTGTAGTAATGTTGATATCCTATGTGTAACTGAACACTGGTTGAAAGTCCACCAGTTCATATTCAGCTTTAACAACCACCAGGTTGCCAACTCATTAAGCAGAGTTAATATGATACGTGGTGGCTCTCTAATAATTGTTCGTAACAATATGAAATTTAAAGAACGTAAGGATATTGTGAGCCTCTCTGTTGAGCAAGTTATTGAAATAGTTCGTTCACTTTTGTATACACTGCCTCCAGAAAGACCACATGAATATTTAGGTAGTTTGACATACTTAGGGTCAATTAGTGATAGGGTTTCAAAAACATTGTTTCGAAATGGATTAAGGGTAGCTTTTAAAACAAATAATTCATTAAGACAGATTTGTAACGGAAAAGATCGATTAGAAAACCACAAAAAATCAGGTGTATACAAGTTACATTACCATGATTGTAATGGTATTTACATACTCGTAGGTCAAACTGGTCGTAATTTTCAGACAAGATATAAGGAACATATTGCAGCGTACAGGAATAATTATCCAGAAAAATCCCATTTTGCACAACATTTAATAGATACAGGTCATTCGTTAAATAATAATAACACTTTCGAAATTTTACACACATGTGATAAAGGTTTCAGAATGTCAGTACTAGAGAGTTTAGAAATTGTCAAAAATAATACCGGAAACATTACACTGTTGAACTGTTTGCTGCGATTGTTCGCCCCTTATCGCACTGATAACGGCGACACTATATAAGTGGGTTTCACGGGCGATAAGGCTCAGTCTGCACTCAGCGCTTGGTGTGGCAACACGCCGTGTTCGAGTTCGCAACAAGGCCATCGTCATCCTGAGGATGCCTCGTTGAGAGGTGAAACACGTGTCGATTTCTTTCAGGAGTTTTTTATGGCTCTTTAGAAATAGCTAAGCGGAACAAGTTACTAAATATATCCACGTCTATTGTATTTTATAATGGATTTCCGCAAGGTCACGCCTGAATCTATTAATTACATGTAACCATGATGAAACTTTTAAAGAAATTGTTAGGAAATATTCAATAACTTTTAAAAGAGCCTGTTCCTCAGCAAAAGCCATAAACATTAAAAATAAAATAAAATCTTCTGGAAATAAAATTAAAACAACTTAGAATATAATTAATTCAGAAACGGGAAGAACGACAGTACGGAATCGTGACTTCCATCTAAAAATCAATGATGTAGATATTAAGGCAGACGTGGAGGTGGCAACTGAGTTTGAAAATTTCTTCACTAATATTCCAATTTTAATAACCAAAACTCTGTCGTCGTCGTCTTTCACTTCTGCTTACTCAATACTTAGAATGTGTACCAGAATGTGACAAACTTTTTGAATTCACAATTATTACTGCTAAAGACATTATAGAATCTTTTAAAAATTTTGATAAAAAAAAAAACTGCTGACCTTTGGGGATTATCAGTACATACCGTGTCCTCAATAATTGATGTTATTTCACCCTTTTTAGCAATCGTTTTTAACTCTTGTATTGCATCTGGTGTATTTTCTGATCTGATGAAACTTAGCAAAGTGATTCCACTATTCAAATCTGGCAGCACAACTGATCCCACAAATGTTCCGCCTATTTCGATATTACCTACATTGAGCAAAATCTTTGAAAAATTTATTTTAAAACAAATGTTAGGACATTTCAATGCACATAAATTACTTCATCTAAAACAGTTTGGTTTTACTAAGGGTCGTTCAACTACAGATGCGGGCGTGGAATTACTGAAGAACATATTCGAGGCCTGGGAGGAGTCGCAAGATGCTCTTGCCATTTTCTGCGACTTGTCCAAGGCCTTCGATTGCGTACATCGTGATACACTCATCAGGAAACTGTACCACTATGGTATGAGGGACAAGGCTCTTGACCTTCTGACTTCTTATCTGAACAACAGAATTCAGAGGATCGATGTTAATGGCAAGACATCTGCAGAATCTGCGGTCACCATGGGCGTTCGGCAGGGTTCAATTCTTGGTACTTTCTTATTTCTAATTTATATAAATGACTTACCTTATCACATAAGGTATAATCACAAGATCGTATTATTCGCAGATGATACTTCCCACATTTTTTAAATCAAACGACAGTTAATCAACTTTGAACAAGTTAATGATGCACTCTCTAAAGTTGTACATTGGTTTAATGTAAATAATCTTCTCCTGAACGAAAAAAAGACTAAACTCATAAAATTTTCAATGCCAAATGTCAGGCAGCTATCTACCAATGTTCAGGATAATGGAACAGAGTTGGACCCTGTTGAGTCGACAGTTTTTCTTGGAATCACTATTGACGGTAAATTACAATGGGGCCCACACATAGAACAATTGTCAGGAAGACTAAGTTCGGCCGCCTATGCTGTTAAAAAAAATAGACAGATAACTGACGTAGATACAGCCAGAATTGTTTATTTTAGTTATTTTCATAGTCTTATGTCATATGGAATTCTTCTCTTGGGAACCTGTGCGGACATTAATACTATCTTTGTTCTACAGAAAAGGGCTGTTCGAACCATTTACAACCTAGGTCCAAGAGATTCCCTTTGAGAAAAATTCAAAGAAATAAATATTCTGACTGTAGCCTCACAATATATTTTTGAAAACCTGAAAGTATGTGCACAAAAATATATCAAATTTTAAGAAAATGTCCGATATTCGTAGTTTAAATACCAGGAATAAACACAACCTTGTTGTACATCGCACACGTCTCCACAAAGAAAGAAAAGAAAGAAAATTACGTTTATTGGCATTAAGACAGAAAAATACACCTTAAAACTATAAGAACAGAAAACAATGATTATAATACCAAAAGGGCCTCAGCTCAGCATAATGTCAGATGGCAGCACAAAGTGCACCACCTGACGCTGATTTTCAGCTGCAACCCACGAGTGTCATACGCTAGAATAATAATAAACGAAGTGTCAGTCCGTTTTAATAAATAAATTAAAGGTAATATAAGATCGGATAATCTAGAAAAGCTCATACTAAATCAAATAAATGTTGTGACATAGGTACAGTACCGACCAAAAGTCCATAAGCAATCTCACAAAGCAATAGACTGACGCTTCGGTTTGACTTACGACCTTCTTCTATAAGTTGTTACAATACTGTAGACACGCACATTACACACACACACTCACTTTGTCTGCAACCAATGACTAGTTCGATAATCATCATTCGTTTTTAGTTTCATTCGTCTTGTTCACATAAATATTAAAGTTTAGCAGGTAGACCACAAAAAAACTAAGTAAATTATTTCGATTTCTGTGGGGTAGATGCAGTTTGTTACAAGTATTCAATTAATAGAACTTTGTTGGTTCGTGCCGTGATAATATTGGTGACGAGCATTTAGCGCAGTGTTGTGGTTATTATTATCAAAAAGCAGGCATAAAATATATTGAAGAGATCAGATCAGATCAGAGAATATTATTGCGCTGCGTAAAAGTGAAGTGAATATCTAATAAAACCGGACTAAGTGTGAGTGTTATCATTTATATATTTCATATTTTACTAAACATAAATCCTAATCAAGGGTATTGTTGATAGAACAGAGGTATTGTTGAGACAGAAGATGCCTTTAAAGTTTTAAATTCATTGTGAGGTTTAATTCGATTAGTGAATAATAAATAATTAGGTATTATGTGTAATAAAAACAATGTTTTTCTTTGTTCTAGAGAAATACTGTGACGGTTAAGAGATATGAGGAAGGGGCTTATTATCGAGTAGCAGCGACGTCAAATGGTGAATGAAACAAATGGTTTCATACCAACGAGATATTTTGCTGAATTATTAAAAACACGTCATTATGAACCGTTCGCCGTGCACTCTGAAGGCTTGCATCACTGAAGACCAGCTAGAAAACCGTTTTTGACCTTAAAATATTGACCGTACCAACTTAATAAACAACAGATTCGTTATTGCATGAATTTATGGTAACGAATTTTTTATGCACGTTTCAATAGGGTGTTTGTCGTATTTCTTGCAGATATACCGAAATTGTTTAATATTATTTTAGTAATAGTATTATTTTAGGATTAAAATTTGAGGTTTAGTTTCAATCTTCTTTTCGTAAAGAAAGTGAATACTTAAGCTATAACCTCAATACCAACCAATATTTACTAAAGCCAAATAAAGTTTAAAATAATTAATATGAACAACTGCCTTTAATCTTAAAATCAACAATTTTGTCAGTAGATTTTTTTACATTTTAAGTAGTCTAATATTCTTATTTATTGCTTAATTACTTAGACCATGATCAAAGCTTTATATTTATGGTGCAAAAAAATCCATTTAAAATTTAAAACATTTCAAAATTTAAATATGTCAAAATAATACAAATTGCTTCTAAGTTTCTAGACATCTATTTCACATATTATTCAGGTGAAGTATAATTGTAGCAGTTTGATAACTATACTTAAGTAAAATAAACATAACGAATAAATATTATTTATTTTTTATTATAACATATCACGCATTTTTTATTCTAAACCCTTTATTGCAATAACAACATTAATAAATAGGCAGGATATTTAAAAATATTATTATTGCAAACAAAAATAATAATATTTGCAAAAACAGCGCTGTGATTTACGAGATTAGAACCTTAGCCATCTTGAATCTAAGACCAACGCTTAACGCCTTCTGCTATCTGCACATATAATTTACTTTCGAATTTTAGCAATGCGATACACTGGCCAAGGTCACGCGTACGAGTATAATGCGTGCTAACAAAAGTTATGGAAATATAAGTGCGGCGCCCGCGAACCGTGACGATACGATAGTGTGTAGTTCAAAACTGCGTTCTCTGTGGTGTGTGTACGGCACTCACACCACAGACGTCTGACTGTTTACATATACAAATGTACGGACTATACCGCGTGTTCACAGCAATACGACTCTTAGCGTGCTTATGCACTTTTGAGCGCTTACTGTACATGTGTGTGTATACTGTGTTATAATTAATGAGAAACTGAAATAAATATAAAATAAAGATCCAATATCTGTGTATTACCTATATAAAAATAATAAATCTATCTATAAGTAGATAGTACCTTTAATGCAAAATTGTGTGTTTAATTCTTTTTTTTTATATGGCAGATATGTCGGCTCGAACATTTTCAACATCCTTTTGATGGCTTAATAAAAATTCTTTTAATTTAAATTTGAAAGTCAAACAACTTTTACTATACTTAATGGGAGGAGGGATATTGTTCCAGCATTTGGTAGCAGCGTAGCGAAAACTGCCTCTAAAAGTCGCCGACTTGTGCCGTGGGACGGAAAACTGCTGAGAACATTTTCTTCCTTCACCGATTCTGTGTCTTCTTGTCCACGATAGTTTGTCATATAAATAAGAAGGGGAATGAGACTTAATAACGCCAAATAGTAGCGTCGCCAAATGGAGTTTACGTCTAGCTTTCATTTTCAAAATGTTGTGCTCATTGAAGAAAGGTGTAACATGTCCCCTAAACGGAACTTTAAAACAGAAGCGTGCACAGGCATTTTGAAGTCTTTGGATCATTCTTTCAGTTTTTGACAGTAGTCGTTGGCCATACACCGTGTCTGCATAATTCAACTTTGATAAAACCAAAGACTCCACAAGCAAGACTCGCAATTCTTCACTAAGATAGGGCCGGGCTTTATATAAAATCTTAAGTCTATAATAGCAATTACGGATAGACTCAAATACGTGTTTGTGGAAACGAAGTTCCGTGTCCATGATGAGACCCAAATTACGTGCTTCGTAGACCCGTTCGATAGGCTCTCCCATAACAGTCACACAGCTGGCACAGGGTTTAATTTTACCTAACTGGTTTTCGGTTCCAAAAAGCATGTACAGTAAGCGCTCAAAAGTGCATAAGCACGCTAAGAGTCGTATTGCTGTGAACACGCGGTGTAGTATAACATTTGTGTGTGTAAACAGTCAGACGTCTGTGGTGTGAGTGCCGTACACACACCACAGAGAACACACACTGTCGTATCGTCACGGTTCGCGGGCGCCGCACTTATATTTCCATCACTTTTGTTAGCACGCATCATACGCGTGACCTTGGCCAGTGTATTGCATTGCTAAAATTCGAAAGTAAATTATATGTGCAGATAGCAGAAGGCGTTAAGCGTTGGTCTTAGATTCAAGATGGCTAAGGTTCGAATCTCGTAAATCACAGGGCTGTTTTTGCAAATATTATTATTTTTGTTTGCAATAATAATATTTTTAAATATATCTGCCTATTTATTAATGTTGTTATTGCAAAGGGTTTAGAATAAAAAATGCGTAATATGTTATAATAAAAAAAATAAATAATATTTATTCGTTATAGGTATTTATTTTACTTAATATAGTTAACAAACTGCTACAATTATTTATCATTACTTCACCTGAATAATATGTGAAATAGATGTCTAGAAACTTAGAAGCAATTTGTATTATTTTGACATATTTAAATTTTGAAATGTTTTAAATTTTAAATGGATTTTTTTCACCATAAATATAATCATGGTCGAAGTAATTAAGCAATAAATAAGAATATTACTACTTAAAATGTAAAAAATCTACTGACAAAATTGTTGATTTTAAGGTTAAGTATAGGCAGCTTGTTCATATTATTTTAAATTTTATTTGGCTTTAGTAAATATTGATTGGTATTGAGGTTATAGCTTAAGTATTCATTTTCTTTACGAAAAGAAGATTGAAACTAAACCTCAAATTTTAATCCTAAAATAATAATATTACTAAAATAATATTAAACAATTTCGGTATATCTGCAAGAAATACGACAAACACCCTATTGAAACGTGCTTAAAAAATTCGTTACCATAAATTCATGCAATAACGAATCTGTTGTTTATTAATTTGGTACGGTCAATATTTTAAGGTCAAAACCGGTTTTCTAGCTGGTCTTCAGTGATGCAAGCCTTCAGAGAGCACGGCGAACGGTTCATAATGACGTGTTTTTAATAATTCAGCAAAATATCTCGTTGGTATGAAACCATTTGTTTCATATTCATTCACCATTTGACGTCGCTGCTACTCGATAATAAGCCCCTTCCTCATATCTCTTAACCCTCACAGTATTTCTCTAGAACAAAGAAAAACATTGTTTTTATTACACATAATACCTAATTATTTATTATTCACTAATCGAATTAAACCTCACAATGAATTTAAAACTTTAAAGGCATCTTCTGTCTCAACAATACCTCTGTTCTATCAACAATACCCTTGATTAAGATTTATGTTTAGTAAAATATGAAATATATAATGATAACACTCACACTTAGTCCGGTTTCATTAGATATTCACTTCACTTTTACGCAGGGCAATAATATTCTCTGATCTGATCTGATCTCTTCAATATATTTTATGCCTGCTTTTTGATAATAATAACCACAACACTGCGCTAAATACTGGTCACCAATATTATCCACGAACCAACAAAGTTCTATTAATTGAATACTCGTAACAAACTGCATCTACCCCACAGAAATCGAAATAATTTACTTAGTTTTTTTGTGGTCTACCTGCTAAACTTTAATATTTATGTGAACAAGACGAATGAAACTAAAAACGAATGATTATCGAACTAGTCATTGGTTGCAGACAAAGTGAGTGTGTGTGTGTAATGTGCGTGTCTACAGTATTGTAACAACTTATAGAAGAAGGTCGTAAGTCAAACCGAAGCGTCAGTCTATTGCTTTGTGAGATTGCTTATGGACTTTTGGTCGGTACTGTACTTAGTTTTTGTAGGGTTCAAGGCAAGCGTGTTGGCATTGGACCATTTCACTATGTTTTCAGGATCTGTATTAAGATCGTTTAATGCTTGTTCATAGTCTTCCGGCTTAAATGATATATAAACTTGTGTATCATCGGCATAAATATGGTATTTGCATTTATTTATATTTCTAATAATATCGGCACAATACAAAATAAACAATACTGGCCCAAGAATCGAGCCCTGTGGAACCCCCCCTTCCTACTGAGGGATGTCTAGAGACAACTGTTGAGCCATCCGCCCGGCGTATTTCAACGAATTGCGTGCGATCGCCAAGATAGCTATCAAACCATTTTATTGTGTCTTCGTCAAGTCCATAAAAAGCCATCTTTGACAATACTAGAGGAACGTTAATACAGTCAAACGCGCGTGAAAAATCAAGCAACACTAAAAGAGTGCACATCCCATTATCTTGGGCCGATAAAATATTGTCTGTCACATCCAACAAAGCCGTGGCTGTACTACGGCCCTTCCTAAACCCTGATTGAACATCTGGGAGGATTTTGTTTGTCTCTAAAAATTCAACCAATTGCGCACATACTACTTTCTCCAAAACTTTAGAAAGAACCGGCAGTATACTAATAGGTCTAAGATCCTTCATGTCCACTGCATTAAGAGTCTTCGGCAATGGGTGCACTTTGGCAATTTTCCATAACCCAGGGAAAGATGAGGATGTGATAGATGTATTTACTAAAGCAGTTACGGCGTCCAAAGTCACAGGTAGTGTCAGTAAAATCATATTTATGGTAAAGCCATCGCAACCCTCAGCATTCGATTTTATGGTAGTCAGTATGTTAGCGATTTCCTTGCTTGCTGTAGGTCTCAAACTAAACGTGGAACTATTATTTCGCGTGGATTCAAAATATGCAAGCAATGTATTACTAACCGTATCCGCACCCGGCACATTCAGAAAATGGTCACAAATTTTATCGGGATCGTTAAAGTGCAGTGGTAATTCTTTATGTTTAGATGGGAGCAGGGTAGACTTTAGGTTTTTCCAAAGCGCTCTGGAGTCATTTATTTGACTGTTGAACTTGTGTTTAAAGTACGCTGACTTTTCGTAAAATAGAGACCTAGAAACAAGTGACTTAAATTCTTTGTAATAAATCTTTTTTGAATCGGATTTTTCGTTTTTTAAATACTCTGTATGTGCTTTGTTCCTCAAACGCATCATAAATTTAACATTGTCAATAATCCAAGGGTAACAATACTCCTTAATAACAGTAGTTTTTAGTGGTGCATGAATATCAAATAGTGTAAGTAAGTTCGAGTTAAATTCACTGACCATTGCATTAACATCTTGCAGCTCGGTTAACGCTTTCCAATTAAGAAACTCAAGATCCTGATCAAAAAGTTCCCTATTAATGTCCTTTAGTGGTCGATAAGTAATCGTTCGCGATGGAATTTTCAGGCGTTTAAAACTAAATTCGCCGGAAATCACCGCGTGCGCACCTAAATCCGGTATTACATCAACTGATACAGAGCGTGGTTTAACATTTGTGCAGATGATGTCTATCAGAGAGTTGCCATGTACTGTAAAGTGCGTGGGTGACTGTACCAATTGTTGAAGACCTAAGCATTTCAAAAATGAGACTAACTTGTCCGTCCTTGAGTCCGTGTCACTAAGCATGTTTATGTTGAAATCACCCATTAATATCGTGTACTCACAATGCGTTAGGGAATTTAATGAACCAGATTTAGCGTCTAGAAAAAGATCAACATCTTGCCAGGGCGGGCGGTAGGCGGTACCTATTGCTAGCTTAACTCCGCGAACACTAATTGTGAGCCACATCTGCTCGACCGTGGTGTGCAATGGGCTAGCAGAGTACGAGTGGCTTCGAACATTTATACCGTGCTTGACATAAAAACCAACACCGCCACCACGTCCCTTCTTGACAGACAATGGACGCGGTAAATGCCGTAGCCTATATCCAGGTACAGAGGGCGCGCGCCCTTCTTCGCCTTGTCAAAAACAAAGTAGGCAACTCATTCATGGGTCAATGTATACGCTTTTACAACAAACTCCCCATTGACATTCGAAACTTACCCATTAAACGATTTAAAATCTGTATTAAAACCAAAATTTGTAAAAAAGGGTACTATACGTATACAATTTCAGATTATTTAGAAGATAAAAAAGCTTGAGATTGAACTGCTCGCTCTGCTAAGCTTTGTGATAAAACCATAAAACTAGACATTTTAATTATTATGTAAAATCAACATATACCAGTTTTATAAACACATTGACATGTTGAAAATTATACTCAAAATTACATGATTACTTTGTAAAGTATTATATTATTTTAACTATTGTGAATGTGAGGACTATGTGGATATTGTTTTTATTTCTCTGCTAGTTTTAGTAATGGTCTGGCAGTTTGAGTAGTTTATGCGGCATACCCAAATGTTCTTTCTTTGGTATTGTTCGTCGAGTTGAGCTCCTTAAGTTCTGAGTTGAGCTCCACGATTACTCCACTCAAATCTGTGTGGTTCATTCCTCAAAATACCTTTTCAGACACTTATCTACATGGTTCTCATATGGCCTGACCAAGATTATGTCTGGACTTTAAAAGAGACTGCGACCTCTGAGTTTGTTTCGGCCTTTCTTCTCAGAGTAGTCAGATAGGAAACGCCGAACTCATCTAGCTTATTTTTAATTTTTTTTTTATATGACGTGTAAAAGTGATTATTTACAGAATAAACAATTTCATTTCATTTCAGTGAGCACATGAATGGGCTCTTAAATTTAATCCTAATACATAAGTTTAGAACATTATCGTATTAAAATAGCTTTACATTTTAGGCACAAGTTTGTAAAACTCCATCAAATAAAAGCACTTCAAACGAATGTGTTACAAATTTTTCTTGCGCGTTTGTAAAAAGTACGTAATTTACAACTGCAGACAAAAATATATGTATAACTTTTCGATAGAACTAAGTGCTCTTAGTATGGATGTTCATGACCTTAAACTAAAGTCTACTATACTTAAATACCTAAAAGTAAACGTGCTGAAGATTAAAAAAAAATGGCTTTTAGTACAATAATACGCGCATCGACACTTTTTTTTTATAGAAGAAGAAGGCTTTACTTAACCCTGGTAAGATAAAACGTCGCAGAATTTCATTTAGTATACATAGGAATAAAAAGTAAAAAATAATTAGTACGAGTGTGAACTAGGGTATCGTATTATTTAATTCGTTTATTCATTTTAGTTCTTATTCTATTACATTTTTAAATATTTCTTAAAATAAAAAGGATAAAAAAACATTTAAAAATATAAGAAAATAGAGTTCCGCCGGTGTCGGGAGCAGGGTCCAAGCTACCGGTGGTTAGGGCTGCAGAGACAGGAACCTCCTCACAATGCGAGCCGTATCGAGGAGTACTGCCTTCTGAATCAGGCGCTTGATCCAACCGCCTAACGAGAGCCTCGAGAGATGTTGGTCGAGGCTTTCGGCCATCAGGCCATTAGCCGTTACGACAATCGGCACAATGATAGCCGAGCTCACATTCCACATGTCAACCACCTCGTGTGCTAAGTCGAGATATTTTATTTGTTTCTCTTTCTCAGCTTTCACGAGGTTCTCGTCATGTGGAATGGTAACATCGACTATCATTGCGCGGCGCGCTAATCGATCTATCACTACTATATCAGGCTTATTTGCTACAATAGTCCTGTCAGTAATGATAGACCGATCCCAGTACAACGTGACATGGTCATTTTCGAGAACTGGGTCGGGCACATACTTGTAATACGGTACCTCAGAGTCCACAAGTTTATATTTCAAAGCAAGTTGCTGGTGAATAATCCTAGCCACTTGGTTATGTCTGTGCAAGTACTCGCCGTTAGCTAGACGCGAGCAACCAGAGATAATATGTCTGATGGACTCACCCGGACGATGGCATGCCCGACACACGTCAACCGTACCGTCCTTCATAATATGTCTCCGGTAGTTATTCGTCAAGATAACTTCGTCCATAATTGCACAGACGAAACCTTCGGTTTCCCCGAAAAGGTCACCGAAACGTAGCCAGGATACGGACGCTAGGAAATCTACACCGGGCTCATGGAGAGCTCGATAGAAGCGCCCGTGAAGCGCCTTGCTTTGCCATATCTCCTTGCGGTCATCTGTAGTAAGTACTACAGGTTTGTGCCAGTTCTCTTTAGCCATGGAAAGCGGGGTGAGCCCGTTGTCCACTGCGACCACATCACGGTGCATACCCACATCGGCTTTAAGAAAGTAGTCCCTGAGGCTGCACACCTCGCGGTTGTGGAGGGTCTTCGCATTTAAAAAGCCTCGACCTCCGCACTTCCGCGGGATGTACAGTCTCATCACCGATGAACGTGGGTGATGCATCCGGTTTGCGGTCAGGAGTGTACGGACCCTCCTGTCCAGGGCGTCGAGTTCAGTCTGAGTCCATTTGAGTATGCCGAAAGAGTACATCAAAACCGGCATGACCCAACCGTTGAAGGCGCGCACCTTGTTTCCGCCTGAAAGAAGACTATTTAATACCTTTTTCAGGCGACCAAAGAAGCGCTCCTTCAACGATTGCTTCATGTCAGCAACGTTGATGCCTAACGCTTCCGACATACCCAAATACATATAGCTTTCGGTTGAGGAGAGGGATCTAAGGTGTATGGAGTCCGAGAGTTGGGTCCCCTCGGATTCCATAATCTCCCCTCGCTTTACATGCATGACTGCACATTTGTCCACACCAAATTCCATACTAATGGCGCTACTGAATGTTTCAGTTACCTTCAGTAGCTCCATCAGTCGCAATTTGTTGGGGGCAAAGAGTTTCAAGTCATCCATGTATAGGAGGTGAGATATGACCTGACCTCCTCTCCTCAATCTATAATAATTTATAATAATAATTATTTAATTAATTATTATTGCTATTTAATTTAACTATTATTGTTATATTATTTATTGATTATTTACGTCTTTTACATATCTCGGGACCTTGGGATCCCGGACCTTTGGAAGGCGTACGAGGGGCCAAAGCCAACTCGCAGAGGCCCCTTAGACGTTTTTAGGGTTCCGTAGTAAACAAGGAACCCTTATAGTTTCGTCATGTCCGTCTGTCTGTCTGTCCGCGGTCTAGCTCCAAGACTGTTAGTACTAGAAAGTTGTAATTTGGCATGGGTATACATATTAATCATGCCGACAAAGTGGTAAAATAAAATTATGAAAGTTTGTTCTTGGGATAAATTCATCCCAACTACGGAACCCTACATTGTGCGTGGTCCGACATGCACTTGGCCGGTTTTTTATTTTGGTTGGGAAGTTATCAAATAACTTCTCCCGCTCTGGCTGGAGCGGGATGGCGTGTCAGGCTCTTACTGACTAAAACCCACCCGTGTTCCTTCGGTTGCCCTGTTGCCGGGGGCCACGATGTCCCTTTTGGGCTTATTCGCAGCCCCGGCAGGCATTGGCCCTAGCGGACCCCGTCAATTCTGCTTCTTCGAGTAAGGCATTCTTTGGTGATTTTCATGGCAATTTTCAAATTCAATTTTTTTTTTAAATTGGTATCAGAATCTTAAAATATACGTAAAAGTAATAATATATAGTAATTTTTTTATAAAATAAAAAAGGCTACTGGAGGCAAAAATGGAGGCCACGCTAATCACAAAACACCCCACGAAAAAGAAAATTTTAATTTAACTTTCTCAAATGAGTTACACCGCCGTATCTCTACGTTGACGTCGTGGTGGGGCTTGCGCGCTCCAAACTCTAAATCAAATCATGGAATGTTTACTACACGCGAATACCCGATGAGTAAAAAAACCTAAGCAACATTCGTTATGAACATTCACGATTTGCCTATTTTTATTTCAAATTAAAAACAAATGACGTCAGTGACGTCATGCATGAAATCAAGAGAACAAAAATAAAATTCTTGTACTCACGGCTAAAAATCTAGCTATACATTTCCAGATTATGCTGATCTCGCATTGTATAGGATTTGCGTACAATGCGAGGTCAGCTTATACTGAAGCTTGATGTGTAGCTGTGAAGTCGTATGAACTTGTCAGTCTTGTTTACCTTATTCTGGAACAAGCACTGTGAACATTGTTTTGGTCATAGGTTGTATCCATAGTAAAATAAAATGCATAGGTACTATGTTTTGTACCTATACGGTTGATACAATGTTGTGGAACAAAGGTTGTTGACAATAAAATGATTCCTTGTCCGTGTGTACATCTTTTTGGGGCTGACTGTACCTACTCAAGTAACAGCAAGCAGTTATTCTTGCTGTTACTTGAGTAGGGGCTGGGGAATTAAATTATTAGTAGTAACCTACTAATAATTTGAGGCAAGAACAGTGTCTAGTAGATAGTAAGGCTATGCACTGGTATTTTTTAAATTCCCCAGCGACATAATTGTGGCTGCAACCGGCAATGGCGGGTGGGAGGGAGAGTCACGGGAGGGCGGTGGCGAGTGGGAGCGCGACGACAACGACGATGACGTGTTCTACGACGCCAGCGCGCGCGACTCCGACCCTGACCCCGACCTCGACGCCGACGACGCCAAGCGGTGAGCGACCTAACACCACACATGCATTAACTACACTAAGGTCTAGGTTGACCTGAAGAGATGTAGGTACACAAAATTGGGAATCAAACGAGCTTACCTGTAAAGCGAAGTCTTGATTCTAATTTTATGAACGGCGATCTGAAATATAATTCATTAAACAAAGTAGTATTCATAAACGTACGTTTCTCACCGCGATTATTTTACAGATAAAATATTGAAAATATTTTTTTCAATAGGATTATCGTCATTGCTGGCAACATACACAGGAATGTCACTTATTTAGAAGTCCTTCTGATGGAGAACAAGCTCTGTTTTCTGTACAGAGTAGTTCCGCATACTTACATTCACTAGGTTTTCCTGGAAGGATAAGTGAATTAGGTAGACTAATTATTGCAGCTTTGGGGCTGTTAGCTAGTGGCGGGTGGGTAATTACATTTCAGATCGCCGTTCATAAAATTAGAATCAAGACTTCGCTTAACAGGTAAGCTCGTTTGATTCTCAATTTTACTTCACGGCGATCTGAAATATAATTCATTAAACAAAGTAGATGTTTAGAGTTGTCTGCAATAATTTAGTTAATTAATAAATTACATCATATTCTGATTTTTTTAGGTACTTTATTATTCTTTCTGAATATAATATTTTGATTTTAAGAATAGTAATTTAAGAAGGTTGCTTTGATGCTTTGTTTTACGTGAATGTCGTGTTTTTTTTTTTCGGTATGGCATCTCACAGCTAGTTTTGAGAAACCGTCGCTGTTTAACCGGTCAATCCTGTGGCTGCCTTAAGCTACTACACTCAAAGCCTCCAGCCAGGGCACATATAAACTAAGCTAAAAAGCTTAGGATGAACGCACGCTAAGGGCACCTCCTGCGGGGTTCGAGCCTCGGCTTAGGGCGTTATCCGGGGGGAGGACATCAAAAGATGGGACGGGCTGGATCAAAAGGTTTTGATCATTATTATTACTAAACGGGGAATCTGCGAACTACGGCAACCTTTAGGGATACCGCTAGTGTATAGCGTGAATATGAGGGGGGACACCACAGAGCCCTGAGGGACACCTGCGCGGATGGGACGGGGAGTGGATAACGTTCCTTCGATACGATAGCGGAAGACGCGGTTCGATAAAAAGTCTCGTAAGATGAGCACGAGACGATCTGGCTCACCGAGTTGGTACAGCTTGTATAATAAGCCGTTGTGCCAGACTTTATCGAACGCTTTCGCTACGTCGAAGAATACTGCACCGGTCATAGAACCGTGCTGGAAGCCAGCGCTTATGAATTCTACGATACGGTGGGCCTGATGCACGTTAGAGTGCTCAGTTCGAAAGCCGAACTGTTCGTTGGGGATGAGGCTCTTGGTCTCGGCGAAGTCTCTGAGACGCTTATAAATAAGCCTCTCATAGATTTTTCCGAGAACCTTGAGCAAACTAATGGGACGGTAACTGGTGGGCTCGGTTTGGGGCTTACCGGGCTTAGGGATACCGATGACGGTGGCTTCTTTCCACGACTGGGGGAAGATATTGTTGCTTAAGGCACCATTGAAGATGGTGGTCAAAAGCATTATTAGGTGGGCGGGGAATAGTTGGATCACCCTATTGGTGATACCATCTGAACCGGGGGCTTTACGGGCTTTAATACCTTTGATGATGTCGTGCACCTCGTCCGGGAGGACGGGGGGCAGCGGACAGTCAGGGTCATCGACGGGAGGGAGGGAGGCTCTACGTTCGATTTCAGCGTCGACCATTGATAGGTGAGCTTGGTCTACTGGTAGAGAACTGGTAGTGCATTGGGCCTCGACGCTGTCTGCGAGGCATTCAGTCTTTTCGGCATCGTCGAATGCAATGGTTTTATCGGGACGGGTCAGGGGGGACATGCCGGAGGATTGGGGAGCCCTGAGTTTCCTCTGGAGCTCCCAGAAGGCCTGGTGGTTGGGCTTTAGTTCGCCGAGTAACTTTCCCCAGCTCGCGTCCCGCAGCTACGCTACACGTTTCTTTACAGGTCTCTGTAAATAGCGCATATGGGCTTTGTTGGCGTGACAGGGAAAGCTATCGTACGCACGTATGGCCGCGTTCTTCTCAGTCAGTAATGCACGCACATCGTCCGGCAAGCGCCAGCGACGGTCGTCCGTCGCTGAAACTTCCCTTGAACATTCGTTCAGGACGGTTTGTACGTGATCAGTGAGTGAGTCGATCGCGGCCGTGGTGTCGGCGACAGAGTCGAAGAGATCGGGGATAGAGTCTAGCTGAGGGGACGTGTTGGATTTCAGCTGTGTGCTTACTTTCTTCCAGTCCGTGATCCTCTTAGTGATAGGGGGGGGCGTTCGGGTCGGGGACCTATGCGGGGGTATAGTCTCATGACTACCGGGCGGTGATCTGAGTCGAGCTCTTGTACTGTTGGGTGTTGCGGGCCGAGGTGAAGTCGATCTTGTGATCGACGCACCATTTAGAGATGTCCGTCCACTTCCCTTTGTCCTGAATGAAAAAGGGGGGTGGAGGGGCGATCTTTCTCGCGGGGGGCGCGGGGAAATCCTTCGCGGAGGATAACGCGGTCAGGGGGGCTACGGGAGCGGGGGGCGCGGGGGTATCCTTCGCGGAGGATGACGACGACGCGATCGGAGGGGCGGTAGAGGTAGAGGGGACGGGGGCGGGGGCGGGGGGGGCTATGGTAGCGCGAGTTGCGGTTGTAGCGCGTGAGTTTACCGGGGCGGATTTTAAAGTAACGGTGGACGAAGAGGAGTCAGAGTCCTCTACCGCGGCGACCTTACTGGCCTGCGCGGAGCTCTGCTTCCTGTTCTTCCTCTTTCTCCCCTTTCCTTGGATGGCTACGAAGCCGTCGTCGGAGGGGGAGGAAGAGGTAGAGGAGGCGGCAGCGGACCTTCCCTCGTCTTCTTCCGAGTTATGAGAGTACGGGGTGGCGGGGCGCTTTGAAGAAGCGGGGGTGGGGAGGGGAGCGTCGGTGTCTATTGACACCGACGGAGGGGGGGAGGGGGATCTGGGTGACTCTACAGTGGGAGGGGTGTCTAAAGCATCGCTGAAAGTAGCGATACTGGGGTCGGGGTGACTTTTTATTTGTCCTAAGACTTCGGAGAGGTGATCTCCGAAGTGACCTTGGAGGGAAGGCTCCTTTTCGAAGCACATTTCAAGCAGCCTGACGAGCAGCTTGACGATATTTTCGAAATTTGGCTGTCTAGCCATTTTGGGAGGGGGGGGGGGAATTGCCTAAATAATCCTATCCTCCCGGTGGGAATGCCGGGGATGTGTAACAATCCCTCCCTGTCGGGTAAGACAGGGAGGATGAGTGCCTATCGGTGAGCCCTAAGCTTGCTTTGGCCCGTTGCCTATCTTAATGTGCAACGGGGTCCTATCAGTCTAGTGCGCCGGGTGTAGACACACCCGATCGACACAGGGTGTGTAGCTGGGGAAGGAAAACTGTCTCCACGTGTTGACTAGGAGGTCCCCCAAGGCCAAACACTGGGACCCGGCCAATTCACTGCCTCACCCTGAGGGGGATCGGCGGGTGTGTTGGGGCAACACCCCACTCGGCTTCGTTGGTATGATATCCACCGAGTGACCACGAAACTGTGGTTTTACCCGGAAGGGGCCAAAAAACCTCGACGAACGTTTTTGGTCTATGTTCCGGAAATGACGCTATTAATTGTGTCTTGAAAAAGACAGACAATTAATAGTAGGAGATAGTCGGGTGCCTATGGAGGCGTCTCAGGAACACTTGAGCCGCAATCTGGAACTCTGGACACAGCAGCGCAGCACGACCGTCCGCGACCGATGCCGAACGTAGAGTCCGAATGTCGTGTACACCTGTAATTGGTAATATAAGAGCCCATGCCTGTTAGCTTTTAATATTTAATGTACAATATATATTTTTTTATTTAAAATAGGTAGGTACGCCAAACCTATTTTAAATAAATAAATAAATTCTTAATAACGTTGCTTAATTAATAATATTTAACTTTTGTTCATCAGTAATGAGCAGTGATCGGAGTAGGTAGATTGATTTTACGTACTCGCATCATGAATAGTCATAGAAATCAAAACATGGATAAGCCTTTTTTCCGGGATTTCATTTTGGTACTTACGGGATTGGATCAAATATTGTTAAAGTAAGGATTTTTAAACTACCACATTAGAAATTTATAGAATGCGATAGATAAACATTTAAAATATATTATATTACATAACATAAACATAACATCACGCCTTGTTTCCCCGAAGGGTTGGGCAGAGGTGTTCCTGTAGCAGGTACACCCACATTTCGCCAGTTATGTTTAAGTCCCATGTAATAGGGGGCGAGCCTATTGCCATCAACCGGGCACAAATCCAGACTCCGAGCTGCTACTGAGAAATTTCAGATAGAAAAACCCAATAACACTTTGCCCGACCCGGGAATCGAACCCAGGACCTCAGCTCAGCAGTAGCGCTTGCGACCACTAGACCAACGAGGCAGTCTATATATATTCATTATTCTATATATATTTATTATTATTCTAGTGTATATTATATTACTATACTGTTTTTATAGTATACTTATCCTTTTCTTGGAGTCCGATCACCTATATACTATTAAAAAGACAGCAAAAGAGTTAAACATTTCTTATTCATATTTATGTATTCTTTATTCTACACATTATAACATTAGAATGTCCTTAAAAAAATCTTAATAATTTCAAAATCCCGGAATCCCGGAACCCCAAATCAAGCTACCTACTTTACGAGTCGAGCATAGCGGGACTAGAGCATAGGGGGACTAACCGGGTAATGATGAGGCATAATCAACACAATGTCGTTTGGCGTTGTGTCTATCTCAATTGATGCCAGCTCTAAGTTGAGCTGCTGTATGTTTTATGCTGTGGGAGGTGAATTATTAGTATCACTCTCACTTCCTGACACACTTAACCCAACTTACGTTTATACAAATTTTGTAAAGTTTGTTCTGTATTATCGGGCCAGGACATCCTAACAGAAGGCTGCTGCTGCTACTACCAAGATAAGTGTCGAGCTCAGCGAGTCTTGAAGATGAATTGTAAAAATTATCATAAGAGTATTTTAAAGAATGTCAGTTATCTAGTGATCTGAGTAAGAGGCACCATGGCTGTGAAGTCCTTAGTAGTTAAGCTTTAATGGAGCGTAACAAGGATCTTTTAGCCCCTGAATGTTATAAGCAGGGAGGTATATTTGGTAAGCGTTTGTTGGAATTGTGTAGTACCTAATCAATTTTTTTTTTTTTTTTTGTAAAATCTAGTAGTATTGTTTAGTCAAATTCTTGTGACCAATTGATATTATTTCCGCTTAGGCCAGTATGTACTTTTTGTTAATTTGATTTGATTTCATTTTAGTATGGACTAGTAATACCGACTACGGCAACGCCAAAAGGAAGGGTTATGATTTTAGCAGTCTATATTTGTATGTTTATATGTTTGTATGTATGTTTGCTTTACGTGTGTTCCACCGTAGCGCCTAAACTACTGAACCGATTTTGATAAATGAGGTATCAATAGATTCGTAATAATGGTCCGGGTGACATAGGCTATATAAATTATCTCTAATTATAATATGCTGGACTTAACGCGTAAATTTCTAACCTCGAAAAAAAGTAAAATGAGATGATCATGACATGTTTGGCATCAAAAGAAAGGTCTTGACGAGCACATTACAAATATGTACCTATATAATATCATATTTAAAAAGTAAATAAAGATGTTTTTAAATAGTTAAAAACAAGCTAAAGTGAGACTGCGCTACGTAGTATCGTAAGATGAGACCAACGTGCAGTTAATCAAATCTTAATAAATAGTAACGATTCGTAATTCCACTCTTATGAAAAAAACAAGTACAACGAAATATTTATATTTAGGATTTCTTCGAAACTCGATATCGATATACATGGGGCACTCAGAATTTTTTTTCAATACTAAAAAAAAATGTACTACAGGTTATAATTTTTTTAATTAAATCTTTTCAAAGAACTCTCAATTGGTGTCTATACACAGTTTCATACGTCTAAACCAATTTTCATAACACATTTTCCAGTCCGCATCAGACACCTCTTTAATCCCCTTCTCAAATGCAGCCAGTGCATCTTCCGGTGATGAAAACTGTTGCCCCTTGAGTTGATTTTTTATTTTGGGGAACAAAAATGATAAATCCATGATTCATCACCCGTAATGAAATCGTAAACGCGCCTGCTTCAAATTTTGCTATCATGTCTCGGCACCATTCTACCCGAACCTCCTTCTGAGCCTGCGTTAGAATGTGCGGTACCCAGCGTGAAACTTTCTTCCTAATCCGAAGATGCCCGTGTAGAATTACATGCCCACTTCCCGATCCAATCTGCAATACCCATATGCTAAATCTCTTCATATATAATTCGCCTATTTTCTTGAATTAAATTTTTCACAGCCAGCACATTTTCTTATGTAACAGCCGTCATACCACTTCCACCACCACGGGCACTTTTTCTTCGTCCGCCAAAGTTACTTGACCACGCTTAAATTCGTTGAACCAGCGGAAAACAGTCGCTTTTGTCTATGAACTCAAACTCAATTTCAAACTCAAAGCATTTATTTCAATTAAACCATTTACAGACTTTTGAATTGTCAAGGAATCGGTCAGTCAGAAATATGAAGCTAGTTGCCCATTCCAAAGCGTAGTAAGTACCTATGGAGAAGAACGGGCAAGAAACTCCACGGACACTCTTAAATAAAAAAATGTTACAAAATATTGGTTACATCGTTCATGTTGAAATTTTACATGTGAAAATAATACAGAAAGACGTGCACGTTAGAAGCGTCCGTAATAAAAATATAAAACAAAGTAAAATTCAAAAATTTTAATAAATTAAAAATAAGCCGTGGCAACTAAGAGATGACCAGTCCCA
Source organism: Agrochola litura (assembly GCA_949152395.1). Classification (NCBI taxonomy): domain Eukaryota; kingdom Metazoa; phylum Arthropoda; class Insecta; order Lepidoptera; family Noctuidae; genus Agrochola; species Agrochola litura. The sequence continues at coordinate 131,558 of OX424497.1, forward strand.
ACTGACGACGCCCGTTCACGAACATGACGCATTGATTAGTACCATTCAGCTCAACCAATTTGAAGGGAGCTAAATGATCCAACACACGCGCCACCATCAGCGAAACATCTGAGTGAGCATGACATACCTACTCACAGCCGCCCGGGCACATTCAAGTCAATGCAAGACATATTACCCGGTAAATGGTAACTCTTTAGTAAATAGTGCTCACACCTGTGCTATGCAATTATATAATAAAAGGAGATTGAGTTTAAACAATGCAAAGATGGTCTTACAATCTTCAGCAGCTCCAACAGTATTTGCAAATGTTAATCAATTAGTTGTGGTTGTGGAGCAGGACTAGTATTGAGCCAAGCATTTTTATCAGCGATGTAATCCCCCATCTTATAAAATACCTGCCAGCATAGTGTGCGTTTTCTACAAGATTTGAATTTTGTCTCATTCAGTTGAATACCATTCTTTCAAATGATTCTTCTGGTTTTAGTCGACATTTAAAATCGTACAAAATCATCGCGCGAAAATGTTCTTGTAGTAAATTCAATTTTCAGTGAGACAGAGTATTTTGATTTTATTCGTAAAAAAATGTGAAGGGAATTTCGAATTTGGAATGTTGTGCTTTTTTGTAATAAATAGTCATAGTTTTAATTGACATCAAAACTAGTCAGTGTCCCATAGACAAAAACTGTTAGTCGCAAAACTTTCAATTTCTCTTTATTTTTTTTTCTTTTAGATGTATAAAGATATGAACTGTTTTCCCTGATCCCATAATTTGTCCAAAGGAGACTGAAACGATTACATAAACTCTTGGGCCTGAATAGTAACGAGATGTGAATGGTGTAAATTTATAGATTCATACATACATTAGTGTATTGCAGTGACTAGTTGCTATCCCACAATTCACATAGCGCTCAATAGTTTCAACAATATCCAATCCACAAAAATCCATTATAAAAATTCCAAGTCAATCGTGTGAGCGATCTTCGGTGTCCAGTGTGGAAAGCAAGGGTCGTACAAGGTAGGCAGGGTCAGAATCCGCAAAAATCAAAGCAGTGATCGTTGCAAATTAACAATAATTGGGAAAGCACTCAAAACACATCCGAAAACACGAAATAAGTGACAGCTGTCTAGTTCTAGTAGGGATGGGCGTTGCGACAACGAACCGTTTACAAAGACCGTTTTGTGATGATGAAACCGTTTTGCGTCCTGAGTTCAACTTCAAACAGTCTTCATTGCACAAACCAGTCTTCGAATTAATTGATGCGATTTTTACATCTAAGAAAATACAGTCGGGTACAATGATTCAACTATCTATCACACTCGTAAAACAGTCCTTCCAATAAAAAGAGAACTCTTAAAAAGTGAACTCTTTGAAATGAAATACAGTCAGTAATGTATTACCAGTTGTCAATGCTGTAGTTCGTGATGCGAAAAAACCATTTCATACATTTCAAATCGTTGATAGTTTTAAGAAACTGCGCTCGACGAAAACGCAATTCTATTCCATGTTGGATAAGTTTCGTCCTTTAACCGTTTTCTGCAACCGTTTTCGTCGTCGGGAAAACGGTTTCGGTCGCCAAAAATTCGAGAATGACTCACCGCTAATGTCTAGTGTCAAATTGTCAATGTCAGTCTGCCAGAGCAGAATATGTACTGCCAGTGAAATAGACAAAAAAATAAAACTGATTTTAATCGATATGAAATTGATAATCATTATTTTGGTTTTTCAGTAATTAATGATGTTTTATTTAAATTAAATGCACTTTAAGCCTATCTATTTTTATGCGTTAGGCTATAATTAATTAGTGTACAAGTTGTCAGTTTGTAACATACTTATCTTAAAACTTAAATCCCAGTATTAAATAACTTACTGGGATTTTATTTTTATTTTCATCCACTATAATATGGTGGAATTCTTACTGCTCTAGATGGGTTAGGCAGTCTTAACGATTTTTGATTCATAATGAAACTGAATTTTCTATTTTTTTAGGGAGTGACTGAAATATATTTTTCAGATAAATTCTTTGTAAATCTGTAATGCATCTCAATATTTAAAAAGTTCTGTGATGGTATTGAGAGGTTCATCATCTGCCTGACCTTTTCCCAAGTATGTCTTTAAGAGATTAAGATATTGAATTTGATAGGTATCAAATATTTTCTTATCTATATCCACAGCCAATAACAGAATTAGAGGGATATAAATGTTTTTTTCTTTTTCAGCATTTATTCCTGTAAGTCTTCTTGAATTGTTATTTTGAAGTGTAAGTGTAAGCCGGGTTGTTGTTGAGGTCCACAATATATTTTTATTTTTGTTTTCAGTCACAAAAATAATTCATTTATTTTTCAGACATAGTCCATTTCAACCATTTACATTAAACCATCATACATTTTTGTGGTGGTGGTTTTTAACGGTGTGATTCCTGTTATTGACCCGGTAGTGGGATGTTTTATTTTGTTATTTACAGAAGTAAGTAAATCAACTCTAATGTTGAGCTTGTTTTACGTATTCGCCATAGGACTGGTAAGTTTCAATGTTATCAGGAGAATGTCTTGTGGTTTTAATATTTATTGAATAATTGTTATTGTTTGTAGCTATAAAATTGTACACTCAAGTTTGTAATTGTTTCTGTTTGTTTATCAAATAGGATAAATTGAAATTAATGTCAATTAGAGATGATATTACTTTTGTTCTGGTTTTAGTTTGGTGGTAGTAGACATTGCTAGGTGGTTTTGCTGCATCAGCCAAGTCAGTCAACAATTTGTGTCTGTCTATGTTCTTCATAAGCATAGGGTCAGTCACTGCTTTCCCTATGATAGAGGTAATAATCAGTACGATTTGTTTCTGGAATATCTCAATCCCTTGTTTCCCCAGTTTAGAGGAATCTGAATGTGATGAATAAGTATGGGAGCATGGAATAATACTTTGTATAGGTTTGGTCCATTTCACTTGTATCTGAAATCAAAAGATTCCATAGGTAGCATTTGTCGTCAGCCATTGTATCACAGAATCATATTAACAAATTATCTTGTACTAGTATTTGAATTTATGAGTATAAAAGATGCACAATTTTGCTTTATTGTTTTAATTTACAAAATAGACATAATTTATCAGTTTATGTCAGGGTAATTAAACCACCTAGTGCTAAATAAGTCACTGAGTATCTCGTATACAGTGATTTCTTTTAATTAGCTATATTTTGTTTGTTAAAAATAGCTATTCAGCAGTATAGTCATGAATAGAGGTATAATATCGTCCTTCATGTGAAAGCCAGATCACAATAGTATTGAGATAACATGCTTTAAGCATCTCGTGCTAAGCATGTCTGCACCATGTCAAATATTTACCAGTTGAGTGAATATCAAATAAATTGTACATAAGCAAAAAGCTCGGTGTCGCCATTACTAATACGGGCGTAAAAAATCCTGTAGAGAATAAATAAGTCGTATTTTTTTATAACGTGCGCTTATATTCGCTTTGCGTTATGCTCGTGAACGGGTGCTGCTTGTGGTGACTGGTCGTCTTGCTGATCATGGTTTTGTTATTGTAACTAGTAATTAACTGTTTATTTATTTTTTTACCTCGATGGTCCTAGTTTATCATTTATAACTGCCAATTACAGCTTTATGTAAGCGGGCACGCCCTTTACGCCTGGAGGCTTTTATTTAGATATGTAGTTCTGTTTACGTTTAGTTTTTATTTCTGCTTGAGTATAGTTCTCGATGTTTTTGGTTGGTCTATTGGCGTGTGCTAGCTGACATATGGCCAATAATTTATCATTTAAATTATGTTTTGTGTTGCGTAATGTAAATTATTTTGCATACTATTGTATAGAATTATTTTTTTCTAACTTGAACAGACAGCTGTGCTGCTGGGGAGTTTGTTGCGCCACTTCTTCTTCCCAGCGAAAGGCACTAGGAAGTGGTGAAGGGTGGGCGTTTTTGGGGGACTGTCTTATGTAATTTTGACGTTCGAAAAGTGCTGATTCTCAGCCTAATTTGAATAAATGACTTTTGAATTTGAATTTGAATATCCATGCTTTCGTATTCTAAATACCAGATCAACTGAATTAGGCTAAAGAAATAAAATAAAAACCAAATCTAATGAAATGGAGTATTTTTTGTCATACAAAAAAGAGTTGTCTCCACGTGCCAATTTTAAAAGAAAAATTTAATACTTTTTAATAATCGAACTAACACAGATTTCTTTAATACGGTATACTTGGAAAACGATCACTGTGCCTGAGAAACATTTTCATTTCTTTAGAAACGTTGTAATAAATGAGAAAATTTAAGTTAAAATGATGTCTCCGTATTTCGTTTCTTTGTGTGACGAGCCTTGTGTGACGAAATTGTGTCCTAACTAAGACAGTTTTTGGACGAATACGGATACGTATTTTATTACATCTAGCAACATTCGATTAATTACCAACCTTACAAACAAAACGTCTGCCATCTTTCTTTTGATGTGTATTGGAGTCGACACTCTGTGTTTACCGTTTTGTCGCTATAAAAATGTTTACTGGTGTGACGCAAAATTTCAGGTAAGTTTAATCATTTTATTACAGACGTATTATCATTAGACGTTATTTTTATTAAGTAAACGTGCAATAGACAAGAATTCTGAAAATCTTTTTACTTTGTTTGTTGCGCGTAGTTTCTTGTTTTGCTAGTTTATATTTTGCCTCCATTGTGTGACATTGGGTGACGTCACACAAAAAAAGAGGGCAATTTTTTTTGGTTTAAAATCGCTGTCTGTGTGGCTGAATCGTGCTTATACGTAGGAAGTTTCATTAAAATTAGTTCATTCATTTCGAAAAATAAAGACTTGAAAATTTGTACGAAATGGCGTTTAGGTCGAAACACTCATAACTTGTGTCAAAAAAATGGCTCAAATATTCTCTACTTTACAAATGTAAATTGTTAAAATGGTTCGTGTCTGTTGGAACCGTCACCAAATAATAGTGCCAGTGATTAATGTGATTAAATTAGTTTTATTTAATTTTGCTCTTCATGTTGATTCTTTTAGTGAAATATTTGTGTTTTTTGAGTGATTGATAATAAATGAGGATATTTTTTTATTTTTTTTCTAAAATACCTACCTCGCCTAAATAAATAGTTATGCGTCTAATGTGTTTGTATAAATGCACCTTTATATTCTTTTGTGTGACACATTCCGTTGTGTTACAGATATTGTAATATTCCATTGTGTTTCTTTTGTGTGATGTACATTTTTTTTGATATCCTCTCAGTTAGCAACATAGAATCAATGTTGTTAAGAGTATCTCGTACTCGCTGATAACAATTCAGTTAGCGAGGTAGGATTCCGCACTCACTATAGGAAGTATTATGCTTTTACAAAATAACACACAATGTGCAGGGTTAAGTAAGGCTGTCTCTCAACCTTCATGCTTGTAAATTAAAAGCGTATAAATTTTTTGACAATTTCTTAACAAAGATCATAGAAATGTGACTTACCCCTTATGACGAGTACGTACCAGCGTTAGCAATGTGGGATAACATCGCTAAGAGCATCGCGTGCCACATTGGTAGTTTCATATCCAGCTGGTAACGTGGAATTAGCGTTACTGAGAGCATCTCGTGCTTACTGGAGGGGTAATGCTGACAAGCGCGTGTTAGCTAGCTATGTACAGTTACATCGCTAAGGGCATCACGTGCCTCTCTAGTAGCTTCTCATCCAGCTAGTAATATGGTTTAAGACATTTATTCCTCAAAAATAGAATACAATTATTCACTTAGAATGAGAAACACTGGTTACATACATTTATACGTTCTTTGGAACGAGTATCGGAACGGTAAGTTTAAAATGTTTGAAGTTAGAAAGTAGGTACAACATTGTTAGTCACTAACATAACATTATGTTAGTAAAATAAACTATGCTAAAAAAAAGATCGAGTTTGGAAGGTATTTTATAAAAATAAAAAATATTATTTTGGTTGGTGTAGGTAATCTGCAAAAAATATTGAAGCTATTACGTATCGAAACACAGTTTCTATCATAGTTGCTATTCAAAGTAACACTATTTTTAATGTTTATTTTTTATTTAAACTTAGGTAAAATTTTGCATTTAGTTTACATTTGTTGTGTATATAGTTTTTATTATTGATATTATATTTTATGTAAATATTGCGAGTTATTATGAAATATACTTAAAATAATTGAAAACTTTTCGTTATGTGGAATTTTAATTTCTTTTTGAATAGGGGAAAAGATTGTATTTCCTTAATATCTTTTGGCAATTCGTTATACATTTTGGCACCCTCATACTTAATATTTCTAGTACCGTAGTTGGTTCGTGGTCTACTATATAGGCAGATATCGTTAGCATTTCTCAGTAACCGGGTTTGAATTTGCGCTTTTTTTGTAAAAATTATTTGAGAATGTGTATCTTTTGTCAGTATCTTCCGTATAAGGATGCAGGTATGGAATTTATATATTTGAGTAAGTGTCATTAATTTGGTTTTATGAAAAACAGTTTCGGTTGGCGTTAAGTAATTAAGATGAAAGAGTAATTTAATTATTTTATTTTGAGTGATTTGTAAATGTTGTATGTTGGTTTTAGCTGCAGAGCTCCAGACTTCAATTAAGTAGTTCAGGTGAGATTTGATGAGGGTATTATAAATTATATACTTTACTGATTTTGGAAAGCAACGGACGGTACCTCGTAGTATTCCCATCAATGATGATAATTTTGAATGCACTTTCTCTAGGTGTGGCTTCCAGGTTAGGTGTTTATCTAAGATTAGACCAAGATATTTTTCTGATTCTACTTTAGTTAAAGGTTCATTATTAACATATAATTTTTGAAAATTTGGAATATTTTTATTTTTAGCACTAAATATCATAAAGTTGGTCTTAGTCACATTGATGGTAAGCAAATATTGAAACCAGGTAAATAAGGTATTAAGGTCCTCCTGGGCTTGACTGACGATTGCTTGAATTTCACTGCCAAAGTAAAAGAGACAGGTGTCATCGGCATATAGTGTTACATCTGCAGCTAAGTTTAGGTCTTTTATATTATTAATATAAATTAAGAAGAGCAAGGGCCCAAGCAAAGAACCTTGTGGAACCCCATAAGTTATTAGTTCAGGAGTGCTTTTGGTCTCACCAATTTTAACTATCTGGAATCTATTAGAGAGGTATGATTTAATCATTTTATGTGCAGATTCCTTAATGCCAATATCATGTAGTTTTTCAAGGAGTAGTTTATGGCTTATCGTGTCGAACGCCTTTTTTAAATCTATAAATATACCAAGAGCTATTTGTTTTTTGTCTATTTTACATTTCAAGTTTGTTACAAGGTCTATACAGGCTGATAGTGTATTTGATTTGGAGCGGAAGCCATACAGTTTATGGTAAAGGAAATTGTTAGAGCTCAGATATTTGTCCAAACGATTATAAATTATTTTTTCGAAAATTTTGGAAATGACCGGTAGTACCGAGATAGGGCGGTAATTACCCGGGTCAGTTTTATTGCCAGATTTAAAAATTGGGCTCACTTTAGCTATCTTGAGGGAATCAGGAAAGTATCCAGATTTAAGGCAGTGGTTAATGCAGGTAGTTAACTTCTCAAGTACTACATTTTTAACACATTTAAGAGACTTGCACGAGATGCCATCGATACCAGTTGTCGTATTCGTATTTAGGTGGTCGATTATCGTACTAACTTCAGTTAAAGAAGCAGGGGCAAATTCTAATAGGTCAGTATATTTAATTTCTATTTTACTGCTGTACAACTGTTTGTAAGTTACACTATCGGTATTTTTTTGGCTAGGACAGCGCCTATATTGGCAAACATCAGATACTTCGGTAAAACAGCCCGAGTGCGTCTCAAGTTTGGATGGGGCAATGCTATTCTTAGTTTTTTTTGTTGATGCTCAAAGAGTTAATTAATTGCCACATTTTAAGTGGTTTCTTGTAACAGTCTTTAAAAGCTTTGTAGTAGTATCTACTTTTAGCATCTTGTATTTTTTCTCTTACTTCCTTTCTTGCTTTTAATAACTCTATCTCTATGATTTCTTCCTCTTCTTCTTTTTCTTTGAATGCTGACGTATTGCGGGCACTTAATATTTGGTTTCTTCTGCTTATTACATCGATAATATTTTTGTTGATCCAGTCAGACTTTGGTGGGTTTTGTATTTTTGTTTTAGTAATTCTGCTTTGCTTTACAGCCTCTGTAAGTTTTTGCTCAAGTTGTTCGTATTTCAGATCATCGTCCAGGAAAAGAACCTGATCGACTGTCTTGTATAGTTTATCATAGTCCATAGTAGTGTAGGAGATCTTTTTCTTCTTTTCTGGTTTGTATTTGTGTATTTCCAGATATAAATGTTTGTGATCAGACATCGCAGAATTTACAACGGCTATATGGAATTTATTATTCTTGAGATTGGTGCTGTGATTGGTGCTGAAGATTGGTGTATCTATCAGCTTTCCTGTTAATATCGTTGATGGACGCTGCGGCCGTCTCAGGTTTCCACTAACGATGCACTTTTTGCACTTTCTATCACTTAACATAATTAACATTTGTTATTTTAGTAAAAGGTTCCGTAAACTTATTTTAAATGAATCATTTGACGAGAGCAGATTTTTTCGTTGCAATGAAAAAACGCGCGTGAAAGAAAAGCGACATTCCTGTGTATGTTGCCAGCAATGACGATAATCCTATTGAAAAAAATATTTTCAATATTTCATCTGTAAAATAATCGCGGTGAGATACGTACAGTACCGACCAAAAGTCCATGAGCAATCTCGCAAAGCAATAGAATGACGCTTCGGTTTGACTTACGACCTTCTTCTATAAGTTGTTACAATACTGTAGACACGCACATTACACACACACACTCACTTTGTCTGCAACCAATGACTAGTTCAATAATCATCATTCGTTTTTAGTTTCATTCGTCTTGTTCACATAAATATTAAAGTTTAGCAGGTAGACCACAAAAAAAAGTAAATTATTTCGATTTCTGTGGGGTAGATGCAGTTTGTTACGAGTATTTAATTAATAGAACTTTTTTGGTTCGTGGATAATATTGGTGACGAGTATTTAGCGCAGTGTTGTGGTTATTATTATCAAAAAGCAGGCATAAAATATATTGAAGAGATCAGATCAGATCAGAGAATATTATTGCGCTGCGTAAAACTGAAGTGAATATCTAATGAAACCGGACTAAGTGTGAGTGTTATCATTAATATATTTCATATTTTACTAAACATAAATCTTAATCAATGGTGAATGAAACAATTGGTTTCATACCAACGAGATATTTTGCTGAATTATTAAAAACACGTCATTATGAACCGTTCGCCGTGCACTCTGAAGGCTTGCATCACTGAAGACCAGCTAGAAAACCGTTTTTGACCTTAAAATATTGACCGTACCAACTTAATAAACAACAGATTCGTTATTGCATGAATTTATGGTAACGAATTTTTTAAGCACGTTTCAATAGGGTTTTGGGGACATAGGTGGAAGGTATTCCACCTGTCTCCTTTTACGCGTATTGGAGGTGAAACAGAGTCAAGGAGCGGAAGAGAAACTTCAACTTGCAGAAATAATCATATATATAATGGTCACACGTATGAAGTTCTAACGTTAGGTACACTATCTTATAACTAGTTAGAATCGTAGGGACAAAATACTAATGACAATGTAATATCTAGTCTGTCCCGCGACGGTTGACCAGCAAGCGAGCGACGCTACTAAAGAGGGCCCGCTGTAGGTAACGCCCCGAACCGTGGCTTCGTGTTGCCACTTACAAGGGTGCGTTCCTGACTACTTATAATTAACTAAACATAACAGGCGACGCCACGTATACTAATGTGCGTTCACAAATTCACAATACGTGACGCCACACCACCCCCCCACGGAGAAAGATGAACCGATTTAACAGAAATCGGGGAAATCCTTGAATTTGACTCGTCTGCCAGAACGAGTAATATAGGGTAGTTTTGTAATTGTTGTTGGATTGGCGTCTGCGTTTTGAGATGGATCGGGCTGTTTAGGTTTTGATGTGGGTTTTGTTGGATTCGTCTGAGGATCAAGGGCTGCTGGACTGGCATGTTCCATGTAAGCCGGCTTGACGCGATCAATACTTACAGCGACGTTTTTACCCTTAATGACCAAAGTCATTGTTTTGCCATCGTTTGCGCGATCAATGACTTGGTATGGACCTGTATAAGGTGTTTGTAAGGGGCGTCTGACTGTATCGTCACGAAGAAAAACGTGAGTTGCTGACGAAAGATCTTTGAAGATAAAAGAAGATGGTTGAGTATGACGAGATGCAGGGATTGGTCGTACAGTCGACATTTTACGTCGAAGTTGTACAACAAAGTCTGCGGGATCGTTTGTGGTATCAGTTCCGGAAACTGGAACAAGCAATTCACCGGGCAACCGAAGTGTTTCTCCGTAAACCAATTCAGCAGCTGTAGCTTTCAGGTCTTCTTTGAAAGCGCAGCGCATCCCAAGAAGGACGAAAGGCAGTGCACGTACCCAAGAATCTTGGTGGCACATGAGAGCAGCCTTAAGTTGGCGATGAACACGCTCAATCATGCCGTTGGCGCAGGGATGGTATGCCGTTGTTCTAATTCGCTTAGTTGCGAAGTTTATTGTCATTCGGCGGAACAGATCAGACTCAAACTGAGTGCCTTGGTCTGTTGTAATGACTGACGGTACACCGAAACGGGCAACCCATTCTCGTGTAAAGGTTTCTGCTACCTCCTCTGCAGTGATAGTCCGCATTGGCCAGACCTCAGGCCACCTAGTCGTTCTATCAATAGCTGTCAAACAATATCGGTAGTCGCTGCAAATCGGCAGGGGGCCGATGATGTCAATATGGACATGTTTGAAACGACCAGATGGTAGTTCGAAATTTCCGATTGGCGAAAAATTATGACGTGATACTTTGGCGCGTTGACACGCCTCGCAAGTTCGTGCCCACTCTTTGCAATCCCTGTTGACAGAAGGCCAAACGTAGCGTTCAGTTACTAAGCGGGTGCTAGCTCGTGCACCGGGATGACTGAGATTGTGGACCTTGTTAAAAACTTCTCTTCGAAAAGGAGGGGTAAGATAGGGACGAGGCTTGCCCGTGGACACGTCACAGGTCACAGAGATGTTGGTTCCTGGAATATTAATGTTGGTCAATTGCAGGCTTGACCCTTGAGTACGCAGGAAAGATAGCTCTGAGTCTGACTTTTGTGATTTGGCGAGGGCTTCGTAGTCCTGGTCAAAAGCGATAGCGTCGACACGTGACATAGCGTCGGCAACGACATTGTCCTCTCCCCTGATATATTTTATGTCTGTCGTGAACTGACTGATAAAAGACAGTTGGTTTAACTGAGCAGGGGGGAGTTTTTCACGGCGCTGTATAAAAGCGTAGAGAAGCGGCTTATGGTCCGTGAAAATGGTCACGTGTTGGACCTCAAGAATGTGGCGAAAATGTTGTACGCTTTCGTACACCGCCAGTAACTCGCGATAATAAGCCGGCCACTGTGTTTGCTGATCTGTCAGTTTCTTGCTAAAGAAGGCAAGAGGGACCCACTTGTCGTTAATGAGTTGTTGGAGACAGGACCCAATGTGGACATTGGATGCATCAGTAAACAGACCGAGAGGCGCGCCGTTCATCGGATATTGCAGAAGAGTGGCATTAGCTAGACTCTCTTTGCAGCCTTTAAATTGTTCCAAAAGTAAAGGTGTCCATATAAATGGTTTGGCACCCTTGCCTTTGGTTTCAACCACAGATTTTATAAGTGGAGCCTGAAACAATGCAGCGCGGGGCACGAATCGGCGATAATAGTTTAGCATGCCTAGAAAACGACGCACCCCTTGTACTGTTTTAGGAGGGGGAAAGTCTAGGATGGTTTGGACACGATCTTGAGGAGGACGAGTTCCCTCGGGACTGATGTGGTAGCCTAAAAATGTCACTTCTTGTGCACCAAGGACGCACTTGGAGGGGTTGATTATGACTCCATAGTCTCGCAGGCGTCCGAAGAGAGTACGTAGATGCTCGCAGTGTAGAGCCTCGTCAGCTGAATGGACGAGAATGTCATCCACGTACGGAAAGCAGAAATCGAGACCCCGTGTGACCTCGTCGATAAACCGCTGGAATGTTTGACCAGCATTGCGGAGACCGAAGGTCATGAAAGGAAATTCGAAGAGGCCAAACGGTGTAACGATGGCAGTCTTCGGAACGTCCTCTTCAGATACTGGTATTTGATGATATGCTTTTACGAGGTCGATGGTGCTGAAAATTTTAGAACCAGTAAGGTTGTGGGCAAAATCATTGATGTGTCGGACAGGGTATCTATCCGGTACAGTTCGGGCGTTAAGTGCACGATAGTCACCACAGGGACGCCAAGTGTTGTCCTTTTTCAAGGCCATGTGCAAAGGAGACGACCAGGCGCTTTTGGAAGGCCGTGCTGTGCCAGAATGAACCATGTCCTCAAATTCCTTTTTGGCAGATGACAATTTTTGAGGGGCTAGACGGCGAGGACGGCAAGAAATAGGAGGCCCATCCGTTGTTTTAATAAAATGTACGGTGTCATGTTTGACTATTCTGGGTAAGCCAGGAGGACGGGTAATTTCCGGGAACTCTGCGAGCACTTGTGCAGAAGCAGAATTCGCCGGGGCAACGGCCTTGACACTCGGTTGGTCTGATGTAGCGGTGGAGCCAACGGTTGATAGGCTCGTAATGCCGTCAATCAAACGCTTAGTACGGCAGTCTGGCAGCAAATGGTAGTGTGCCAGAAAATCCGCACCAATGATGGCGCTGTTGACATCCGCAACGACGAAAGTCCAGACGAATTGGCGACGGAGTCGAAAGTTGAGCGTCAAGGTCACCGTGCCGTATGTTTTAATTCTACTACCGTTAGCAGCGCAGAGTTCATAGTCAGAGGACTTCCTTCGATCTGTAAGCCAGCGATGAGGATAGCAACATAAGTCCGATCCGGTGTCAATCAAAAATTGACGTTTGGTCTCCTGATCGGTTATGAAAAGACGGCGGCTGGGAGGTTGTGAGCTGTCGCAGTCAGTTGCCGCCACTACTGACTGCTTGTCGAGTTTTCCGACTTCCAGTTACAAGGAGAAATGCACTTTTTAGCCTTGGGGCCGTACAGTTTGTGGTACCAGCAGTATTTAGCAGCCAGGCCATCATTGGTTCTGCGTCTGCTTGTGCTTCGTGATCTGGAGTTATTACGAGACCGGGATTGCTCGGACGTTAACAATTCTAATTTCCGGCTCAACTCCTCAATTCGTTCAACCAATAGGACGGACAAAGGTGTAGCTGCTGATTCGTAGATGTTTGCAGGTCCTGGCTGAACCTCAACAATTTTGTCAGCGATGTCCGCTATCCTGTCAAGGTCAAGATCAGCCTGGGCTGCAAGGATGCCTTGCGCATGCTGAGGCAAGCGGCGAAGCCATAACTGACGCAAGATGTTGTCATCAGTCAGTGTATTGCCTGCGAGTGACCGTAAGTGACGGAGGAACTGTGACGGTTTTCTGTCTCCAAGTTCTTCGTCATTAAGAAGTCGTTTAACTCGCTGCTCTTCAGAAATTGAAAAGCGTTTAAGAAGAGTTTCCTTCAATTTCTGGTACTTGCCTTCAGCAGGTGGGTTGGTGATAATGTCTTCGACTTCACCGGCTGTTTTGTGATCGATTTGACTTAGAATATGACTAAATTTGGTGGCATCCGCTGAAATGCCAGCCAGAAGAAATTGTGCTTCAGCTTGAGCAAACCAAACCGCTATCCTATCAGTCCATAAAGGTGGCAGCTTGACAGAAACTGCCCCAGCAGTGGTGAAATGAGGCTTAGGCTGCACTTGTAGGGCGCGTAGAGCTACGGTTTCAGCTTCAAGCGCTGCTAAGCGTTCCTGAAGTTCGTCAGCCATGTTAATCAGCTTTGGGACGTAGATTGGTTAAAAGAAGGTGCGCGGTTGTAAAGAATGAGGAATAAACGAACTAATACGCAGAACACCGAATTAAAATGTGCAGTCGTTACAATAATCCTTAACCGTGGGTGGGCAGCGGAACGAATAATTTTTACAAAAATAACCACAGACAAATCTTAATCTAAGCGTACGAAACACAATCAAAAACAAAATAAATAAAACATGAACATGTAAAAAAAAGTTACTTGTAGTCAATATAGACAGAAGGTATACTTACATGCAATTGTTAAAAGAAACAATTTTATAAACTGACAAGATAGTAAAAGAAAAACATCCTAAAAATAGAATAAATTTAAAGTTTGTAAATAATAATGAGTAAAGAAAGACTATATAATAAGTAAACAAAAGTAAACGCAAAATGACGAACAAAAATGTAAACGCGAAACAGAGAAATGTTCAAGATATTAACATGAGCAATACTTGCGTGGACTGGAACGTTAAAGACAGTTGACAGCTGACAGTTGACAATTGTCAGTAGTGACAGCTGTCATTCGAGTGTCAAATGTTGTCGCCGGATAGCGACAGAGGGCGTGCAACGTGCTCAACTCGAATTTCAACGAATTTGCAGCGGCTCCGGTTGACTACCTGAGTCGGGTCGACCACTCGAGATGTCTAAAAATAGAATGCGCACTCACAAAAAAAAACTCTTTTTGGAATTGATCACTAAATATTTGTAGCACTTTTGAATTTAAAAAACGATTTTAGAACACTATAGCACTAGTAGACGGACGAAAAGCGGGAACTGTACGAATAGGGAGAGCCGAAGTCTCGCAGTCCGCAGGTTCCGATGAGTCGTTAGCAGCAGAGTGTCCAGGGCGTGGTCGGCTTCCTCTTCATTGTATGTCCAGTTCAGACGCGGTACAAGTTCAACTCGTAGCTTGCTGCTGTTCACCTCAGGTTGACGCAATCGCAGATCACGTCGGGGTCACCACTTTGGGGACATAGGTGGAAGGTATTCCACCTGTCTCCTTTTACGCGTATTGGAGGTGAAACAGAGTCAAGGAGCGGAAGAGAAACTTCAACTTGCAGAAATAATCATATATATAATGGTCACACGTATGAAGTTCTAACGTTAGGTACACTATCTTATAACTAGTTAGAATCGTAGGGACAAAATACTAATGACAATGTAATATCTAGTCTGTCCCGCGACGGTTGACCAGCAAGCGAGCGACGCTACTAAAGAGGGCCCGCTGTAGGTAACGCCCCGAACCGTGGCTTCGTGTTGCCACTTACAAGGGTGCGTTCCTGACTACTTATAATTAACTAAACATAACAGGCGACGCCACGTATACTAATGTGCGTTCACAAATTCACAATACGTGACGCCACAGGGTGTTTGTCGTATTTCTTGCAGATATACCGAAATTGTTTAATATTATTTTAGTAATAGTATTATTTTAGGATTAAAATTTGAGGTTTAGTTTCAATCTTCTTTTCGTAAAGAAAATGAATACTTAAGCTTTAACCTCAATAACAACCAATATTTACTAAAGTCAAATAAAATGTAAAATAATGAATACAAATAAAATATAAACAAACTGCCCATATTTAACCTTAAAATTACCTATTCTGTAAGTAGTTTTTTACATTTTAAGTAGTCTAATATTCTTATTTATTACTTAATTACTTCGACCATGATCAAAGCTTAATATTTATGGTGAAAAAATCCATTAAAAATTTAAAATATTTCATAATTTAAATATGTCAAAATAATACAAACTGCTTCTAAGTTTCTTGACATCTATTTCACATCTTATTCAGCTGAAGTAATGATAAATAATTGTAACAGTTTTTTAACTTATGTAAAATAAATATAACGAATAAACATATTTTTTTAAATTTTGTTATCATATATCACGCATTTTTTATTCTAAAACCTTTATTGCAATAACAACATAAAAAAGCAGCAATATTTAAAAAATATTATTATCGAAAACAAAAATAATAATATTTGCAAAAAACCGCACTGTGTTTTATGAGATTAGAACCTGAGGCAGTTTGAATTCCATACCAACGCTTAACGCTTTCTGCTATCTGCACTTGTTAAGTTACTATCGAATTTTAGCAATGCCATTAACTGGTCAAGTTCACGCGCATAGTGCGTGTGTGCTAGCATGTTTAAAGCGACGGAAATATATTGTTGTTTCGTGTAGTGCAAAACTGCGTTATCTGTGGTGTGTGTATCGTGTTGCTTACACATACAAATGTACGAGCTATACCGCGTGTTCACAGCAATACGACTCTTAGCGTGCTCATGCACTTTTGAGCGCTTACTGTACCTACGTATAAGAATACTACTTTGTTTAATGAATTATATTTCAGATCGCCGTGAAGTAAAACTTATATCTATAACTCGTTAAAACGTAGGTAATAATTTATTCGATCAAGAAACTAATCTCGTGTGTCATGAACTCATGATTGACGATGGGGCTGATATGGCTAGGTGTGTATGTAATACCAAAAGCGTCTAAATTAAATAAAGATTAATTATTATTTAATTATTTATTTTCTTATTGAAGTCGCTAAAGTGTTGCCTGCTAGTCTGATGGCTTCCGCTACCAAAGAGGACAATAATGGATCTAGCCCACATAAGCACGAGTGCTTTTTTTAACGCGAAGTATTTTGCCGCGCACTGGATTTGCTACTGTAACGTAAGGTCGCGCAGATGCGTGGGCTGCCCGGGGCGGCTGCGCGCGCAGTTCCTGTGCGGCTCGGACAACCGCACGTACTCGTCGCTGTGCCGCCTGGACCTGCACAACTGCGTGCGGCGCGGCGCGCGGCCCGTGCGCCTGGCGTGCCGCGGCTTCTGTCCGTGCGCGCGCCCGCGCCGCCGCCCGCGCCCGCACCAGCGCCTGCGCACGCGCCCGCACGATTACGACACGGTACGTAACGTGTAACACTACATTACATTAAATGCAATCCATCGGGTAAAGGCTCCTACAAACAGGCGCGACACGCGACGCGACACAAAGACACCGCACGTCGCGCGACGAGCGGTGCCTTTGTGTCGCGTCGCGTGTCGCACCTGTTTGTAGGAGCCTTAAACCGATCGGCGCAATCGTAGGGATGCTATAGGCAGCCTGCGAAATTAAAATTGAAATTCTATACAATGATCATTATATGATTATAATAGTGACGGTTAACTGTTCTAGGATTGGCGGCGACGAAAATCTGAGTCTTCACACAACGAGGTTCTGCCGGAAAGGCAATCGAGACGGCGACTGGCACAAGGTTAGATGACACCATTCAACTCAACAACTCAACAATCATTTATTCTCTCTTCACAATTCAATGTGTGCAAAAAAATGTCTCGGCTGTATTCCACCTTTGTGAAAGACTGGTGCCTGATATAGGTTTTTGGGAAAAACCTGTGTAACAGGTCACCCCCCACGGCCCCCTCCACGGATAAAATTTTCTTTTGCAGGGATACCATGCAAGAGTCGAAGTTAAACAATATGCATAACAAAAATAAAAACTAACTATGAGTTAAAACAATATGCTTAAAGTTAAAACTAATAAAAGAAGTAAAACTGTAAAAAATACCTACCTATAATTTTGCAGAGGTATTTTGTCATGTTGTGAGATGATGTGTGTTTATCTTGTGTGAAGTGTTAGACTAGTAGGAGATGTAGTCGGTATGTGAGGGATTCAGATGAGTAGTGTGTGAGTGAAGGTAACTTTTGTGGAGTGAGTGCAGCGAGGGTTGTTTTTCAAGGAGGTGAGGAACAGCTATGTATGTGTAGTGTTAAAACACTTCTATTTTTTTAATCAAACACTGTTCCTTGTATAAAAGTACTTTATTATACACACAGAATCCTGGTTACAATGTCAACCAACTTGCTTCATAGCTCGACGATCACTGGCTTTGCACAGCCTTTTACAATTTAAAATGACTTTTGCCCCTTCCTGAAATAACGAGAATGTCATAACCGTCATTTCTAAGTGTTGCCAAAGTAAAAATAATACATTCAACTGCTATAATGAAAAAACATTTAATCTTTGTTAAATTGTTCTTTGACAGTGTTGCCACAGTAGATATTATACTTTGGTATTAAAATAATACATTTAAACAATTAAATCCAAACTTCCATAATAATCAATAAGTTTTAGTAGAATTCACAACTTATTTTCAATGAATAAGGCAAATGTATCGAGACAATGCGTAATAATCATTTAAAATTAAAACATGAATTTGAAACAAGCTAACAATTCGTCCATCCTGATAAGTTTCGCGTCCCCGCAAATGAAGTTAGTTTATGAATTACACAAACAGTTAATACACATCGCATTTCATAGATAATATTTACTTTTCTATGTAGATTTACATAATGCTATTTCAGCTATTGTGCATTTTTGCACTCCAAAAGTAGTGTTCGCTCATAGCGGCTTATAACGTTATGTGCACATTGCACTTCAAAGGAGTTCTTACTACACTCACGCACATAGCAGTGTACGGATTAACAAGACTACGTGCACATAGCACTTCAAGTAGTTCTGTCTATACACTCACGCACATAGCAGTGTATGGATTAACATGACTACGTGCACATAGCACTTCAAGTAGTTATGTTTCTACACTCACGCACATAGCAGTGTATGGATTAACATGACTACGTGCACATAGCACTTCAAGTAGTTATGTATCTACACTCACGCACATAGCAGTGTATTGATTATCATAACTACGTGCACATAGCACTTCAAGTAGTTCCGTCTACACTAACGCACATAGCAGTGTAGGTGTACAATGTGCGTACTTCGCACTTTTAATTTAGGAAGAAAGTCAATCATTGTTCTAAACAAAAATTTATCTAATAAACTCAAATCATTTCTCATTACATTTTTACTTAAAAAGTATTTTCTATCCTTCATAACAAGAATCATTAGTATACTAATTACTACACACAATGAATATTCATAGTTAAATATACTCGCGCACATAGCAGAGTAAATGTACAACGTGCGTACTTCGCACTTTTAATTTAGGAAAAATATATAAACTTAATCATTGTTCTAAACAAAATACATCTAATAAACTCAAATCATTTCTCATACATTGTTCCATTACATTTTTACGTAAAACTTAAGTTCCATCTTTCAGAACAAGGAACTTCATTATTATACTATTTGTTAATTACTACACACAATATAAATTCATAGTAAAATAGGCTCACCTAAATATCAACATATATAATTTTATTTTTTTATTCGCCATCTGTACTCTCGCTAGTAGACGATTCACTTCCCTTATTATTAAAACAAAGCCAAGGGTGTATTTTATCGATAGCGAATATACCCTTATACTTAGACGCCCCTTTTCTTTTTGTAATAGAAGTATCTTCTACCTCATACCTGTCGTTATCTAAAACTTTTGTTACTTTGTATGGTCCTGAACATTTCGATAATAATTTTCTACTTTTACCTACAGTATGTGCTGCTCTTTCCACTCTAACCAAGTCCCCAACTTTGAATTCTAATGGTTGTTTTCTTTTTTTATCATATCTATTCTTCTGTTTTTCTTGTGACTTTTTATTATGTTCATCTACTTCATCCCTAATCTTACGTAATTTTTCACAACCGGTGCTAATTTCATTATCGTTAGGTGTGTTTTCAACTATATCATCATCTATTTCCGAAACTAGACTACCTTCATTGATCCCAGTAAGCCTTAACCCAAACAAAACCTCAGCGGGGGTTTTACCCATGCCTTTGTTTAGGGTATTATTTAATCCCCATTGTACCTGTAATAGTCGGTCATCCCAAAGTCTTTCGTCTTTACCATGATTTTGCGAAGCCAAAGTGTCTAAAATTGTTCTATTATATCGCTCCACCTGACCATTTGCTCTAGGTGAAGCAACTGCATTCTTTATGTGATGAACTCCTACTTCAGTAAGAAAACTTTTAAACTTCGAACTCGTAAACGATGTGCCTCTATCGCTAATTAGTCGTTTTGGCAAACCAAACGTCCCAAAATAGTCCCTAAGAACTGCAATGGTAGAAGAGAACTTCGTATTTTTAACCGCCTTCAAAACAATAAATTTTGTGAACGATTCCACAATCACCAAAATGTAACAATTTTTCCTTTTTGACTTTACAAATGGACCAACATGATCAACATGAATGGTGTGAAAGGGCGCAATTTCTTTAGGTATAGGATGCAAGAAACCCTGCTTTTTTCCCGCCGGCAATTTATTATGAGCACACTCTAAACAGGCATTCACATACTTTTTGATAAACTTACTCATACGAGGGAACCAATAATATTGTTTTATTTTATCCAATGTCTTATCAAACGCAAAGTGGCCTATTTCATCGTGGTTTTTCTGGAGTATTTGCCACCTACAGCCCTTCGGTACCACCCATCTTAATCCATCCTCAGTTTCTTTATATACTCTCTCGCGCTTAAGGACAAAATTCTTTCGTATTTCTACTAAGTCATCAAATTCTTTATCAGAAAGGATTTTCTTAATGCGTTGTATTTTAGAGTCCTCTAACTGTATTGTCGTTAACCAATCATCGGTCATCGTCATAATGTCGAAAGTGTCAATAGCCTGAATTATTCCTGCATTTTCCGTTGTTGAATTCCTACTCAATGCGTCAACGTGAATCATACCTTTGCCTGATTTATATACTACGTTACAGTCATACTCCTGAATCAAACTCCACCATCACGCAACTCTTGGTATCATGTCTCGTTTTAAAAACGTTGCCCTAAGCGAATTACAGTCTGTTACAATAGTGAAGTTTAACCCAAGTACGTACGTTCTGAACTTCACTAGCGCTGCAATGACTGCAAGAGTCTCTAACTCATACGATGAAAAATGGGACTCCTCAGGGGAAGTCTGTCTACTGTAATAAGCTACCGGTTTGAAAACTCCATCGATTTGTTTTTTTAGTAAAACACTCCCTATACCGTGTTTACTTGCATCTGTATGTATTTGTGTTTCAAGTTTGGGGTTATATAACGCTAGTACGGGCCTTGAAACAAGTGCACTTTTCAATTTATCAAACGCCTCTTCTTGAGCTTGTGACCAAACCCAAATAGTATTTTTCTTTAGCAATTTCGTAAGGGGACGTGCTATTTCACCGAAACGTCTGATAAAACGACGAAAAAAACTAGCTAGGCCAATAAACTGTCGGACATTGTGTACATCTTTAGGCATAGGAAAGTTTTTGACACATTCAATTTTCTTATTACCCGGTCTTACACCTTCGCTGGAAATTTCAAAACCCAGGTAGTCAACGTGATTTTGAAAGAAGTAACATTTTTGTGGTTGTAACGTTAATCCCGCCTCCCTAAACCTTTGAAGAACGATTTCTAATCTTTTGATACCTTCTTCAAATGAACTACTGGGTACTAAAATATCATCCATGTAAGCTAATGCAAAATTATAGCGTAAATTGCCTAAGACCAAATTGATAGTTCGCTGGAAAACAGCTGGTGCGTTAGTCTACACAGAGCCGTTTATCACCAGTTTTCTTTTTCACTAACAGAACAGGACTCGCGTATGGAGATTGGGACTCTCTTATGATGTCATATTTTAAGAGTTCTTCAACCATAATTCTAACTTCTTCCCGTTCTGAGTGACTCAACTTGTATGGTCGATAAACGACTGGTTCTGTATCTCCTAATTGAATATCCATTTCCGCAACCGTGTTCTGACCTAGTTCAGACAAGTCTTTGGCAAAACAATCGCGGTACTGGTTCAAAGTATTGAATAATTGAAGCTTTTGATTATTGTCTAAATGTTCATCAATATTGAGGTCATCCAATCCAAATGGAGGTTTACCGTCGTAGTTTTGAACCTTTTTTATCATATTAACACCTTTAATGTTATTATTAATTTGAATAGCACGAGCCAAGACTTGGCCCTCTTTAAATTGGATTAACCTATTGTCATAGTTAAGAATAGTTGAATGACCACTACCGTTTTTTGATATTATAAGTACCAATTTCTACACGGTAGTTTAAACGATAACCATTTTCAACGAAAACAATTCCACTAAAACTTGTACCGGTAAATACCTTTACAGAAACACAACCCTCAGCTCTGACAGTTTTGACAGATTTTAAAGTCAGTCGTGTATCACTTTTTATTCGTTTATCCGTAATCATCAATTCTTTATCAGATTTAAATACCCATATGTGGGGTTGCTCCGTAGCAGTCTGTCCAATAAGTAGATCATAGTTTAAATAACTATCAGGAACGACAACTACCTCAACATACGTTTTGGCGTTGTCAATCATTAACGAAATCTTAGTTTTACCTAAAGCACTCACATATGTATTACCAAAACCCCTTAGAGATGGCAAATCTTTCATTTGCCATTTTTCACGTGGTACAATTACTTCCATGACGGATTCTTTTATCAAAGTACACTGACTACCAAAATCTACGTATCCTGTCAAATGTACATTATTAACGTTAATACGCTTAATACATTTCTTGTCCACTCTTAAATCGATACTATTATCCAGTCATAATGTCTTAACTTCGGCTCTATCTACCCAAACGCTCCTATTGCATTTAGGATTGTCATGACCAATGCGTTTACACTTTTGGCACTTAACAATAGGTTTTTTACATCCTGATACATAATGACCCGTTTCATGACAGTTATAACATGTCAAGACTCTAGTCAAATTATGTTTTACAGGTTTACGCGTTTCATTTACAGAACGTACTGGTTTCTTATTGAACCTATCTAATCGCTCATGTTTGACACCCCTCAGATAGCCTAGTAGTTTATCAGCATCCCTATCATCTATTCCGTATACTATGCAGTCAACAGCATTCTTACCCACTATATTACACCGATTTAATGCTATTATCTTTTCATAATAGTACCCTTCTAAATCATCTCCAAACTTTGCCCTTATAGCTAACATTTCTGTTAGCAAATTACCATAATTTTCATGTGACGGAAAAGCAGATTTGAGTTTTTCAACCCATTCGTCCCATGAAAGCAATACTGATGACTGTCCTTCGTACCACTTTTTTGCAGTACCAACTAACTTTGGAAGAGCATAGTGAGCGGTCTGTTGACTATCCCAGCCATAGATCTCAGAGCATTCTCTGACTTTATTCAACCAAGTAACAATTGTTTGGTTTTTCGATTTAGGATCGAATTCTGGAACTACGTTATTATTAGCGAATCATTCTTTACACTGTGGATTTACGGCTAAGATGGATTGTAAGGATTCTTTGATACATTTTAGCAATTCATTATTAACATCGACAGATAGAGGCTGCGGCGTAACAGATGTAAAACTTTCGTTTATACCAGAGCGGACTGGACTTCGTGATCTATTAACGCTTCCTCTACGAGGAGTCTGCAATCTGTGACGCCTCTGCCTATTACGACTATGATCTATAAATCTATTTGTTGGTTCATATATCTGCGTATCCGTTGATGGTGTACGCGTTGTGCGACGCTGCAATGGAGATATTACGACTGACCTGCTTCGACTTCTTGCCTGCGACTCAACCCTTGGAGGTGATCTTCTGGATCTGCGCCGCTCAGAGCAACGATTATCGGTGCGGGGTGATGCTGGCGAGTGATGACTTCGCCTGGGCGCTTCTGACGAGCGACCACTTTGCCTTAAGTCTCTAGCACGTGTTCGAGATCGACTGCGTCTCGAGGGCCCACCCAGTACAATACTGTGATGGCTCCCGGTCGACTCCTCTGACCGGTCACTGGACATCTTCACTCAATTGTACAATGTACACTGTCCAATAATCTGAAAAAAAATAAAACTACAAGTACCTATTTCATTGAATATAAGCATGTTATAAAAGTAAAAGTAGGTAAATCATGTGAATAATTAAATTTTTAAATGCCTCCTATGTTATCAAATTAATTATGTCTCAGGGCAAAAAAAAATACTTATCATACACATCTAATCATGTTTGTTCTATATCTATACGTGAAATAAAGTTAAACTATTTATTTAGGCTAACCAACAATTGCTTACACCTATACATTTCTAACTTAATTACTAGGGTAACATTTACAAGTGCAACAATTAATTATAGGTTAACACCACATGCACAAAAAATGAAAACGGCTTAAAACAACATAGGTACTTATAAAGTTAATATACATACAAAAAACAAAATTAAAATAATATAAAGAAGATTAACAACTCATTCAATCAAAATTACTGATTCAGATGATTCAAAAATGAAAATTTATGAATTAAAATTAAGATGTTTATGAATAAATAATAAAATTAAATTAAAAGAATAAACGGATTACAAGTGAAAATAATTAAAACATGTTTAAATTAAATTAAATTTACGTTGGATTATTTACAAAAGCTCGTACAAATTTATTAATATTGTCGTGGTGAACATCTACTATGTCACTGCGGCCATTGATGGTTTTGCACAGTCTAGGTATTGGAGAATTCGCACCAAGCACAGACTTTCGAAGAGGTGGACACAGGGGTGTTATTTTAACTATCCTTTGGAGAGGACATCACTCAGACACCAAACCAGGGTTCGCTGACACCTATCAGTGGATACACATCACGTTATACATCACGTATCAATTGCTATCTATTATCAAAACTAGCAATTTAGCAAATTAAAAGTTTACTCCGGCAACACTGGACATAAATTAATATTTGGATTACCTTTCCCAAAGTGGCAGTCTCATCTTAAGTTTCGGGGAATCACTAAATAACGTGCAAGTACGGATAGCTTTTTATTGAAATCCAAACCTTATAACAATAACATAGTTTATAGTAGGTTACGTTACTATAAGGTATTCCCTTAAAGTCGATTTAGCAAGTTTTTTTTTTTTTGGTTTATTTTTTTTTCTTTTCTCGGTGATTTATTATAAATAACTATTGGATTTTTACGAATTCTGTACAAAACACTACCTATACGAAATAATTGTTATTTGGCATTTTCATTATCACGACAATCAGTATACCAGGTAACGTATCAATGATAATACAATATTGTAATACCTGCAGTATTGTAATATCAACATAGATAGATTTCTACTATGGCTATGGTACCACACTTTTAATAAAAATTACACAAACAAAAATAATTTTAAATAATCAATATATTATTGTTGTCGCTTCGAAGACAAACATACATATTTACATTACAAGAAGTTATTTTGATTTATGATTTAATTATTACTTGATTTATTTGTTAAAAACATATTTAATTAATAACATTTTTAAGGCTATTCAAAATTAAATACGTTTACCTTTTAAAAAATTAAAGATATTATTTGTTTAATAGTTAGGTTGGCAGCACTGGTGTCGCGCCATTATTGTTCCGTTGCAAACTTCCGGAGCAATGGTGGGGCGACACTTTTAAAACGAATGTCGGAACTACGGAAGGAGTGATCGGCAGTTGGTTGTTGGATACAGTGCGAGTAACATCTCCAGAATTGTTATAAAATAGTGTGATTATTGTGTGGTTATTTTTGAGACTAGAAAATAAATATATAATTATTGTGTACGTATCTAGTTTGATTAAAGTCAATTACATCAGAAGTGGTACGGAAACGCGCCCAGATGCCGCGAAACCGCAAGCGCAAGCGAGGGAAAATAAGTCGTACGAGTAGCTCGTCATCAAGCTCTGGTTCGCCTTCATCCAGCAGCAGCAGCAGCTCTGATGGACACAGACATAAGAAAAAGAGACGCACCAGGCGTGCGTCTCCCGCAGTACGCCAAAATGTTATTTTATCTTCGGTGATTCCTGATTTTGACCCATTGGTGGACGATATTGAAATGTGGATAAATGTTGTGGAAGCCAATGCACGTGCTTTTCGTTGGACTGATCGTGTCCTACAATATCAAGCTTTGCAAAAATTGCGTAATACGGCTAAAACATGGTAACACTCACTTCAAAAAATAAAACACGGTGGTCTACCTGGAAATGGAAGGATTGGCGAAGTACACTATTAGACACATTTCAAATAAAGCGTAATATGTATTGTTTGCTAAAAGACTTGGTTCAAACGAAACCCTCAGATGGCCAGTCATTATACGAATTTTATTTTGTACAAAAAGGCAAAATTGATAAGATGAGACTGTCATTTTCTGATCAGGATATTATTTCAGTAATTGTAGGATCAATTGGCGATAAAAATATAATCACTGCAGCAGATGCTGGTAGTTTTAAATACTGTGATGAGTTGGCCTCATTTTTACACGGGAAAATTCATGTTGACCCGGAACATAAGTCCATTCAGAAGCATAACAATTTGCACGGTAAAAACTCAACTCGCTTATTCTATAGTAATGTTGATAAAAAGACAGAGAGTTCTTCCAACTCTAATGGAGTACCAATGCATAGTTCTGTTGTGAATGCTGGTACAAATATAACATGCTTCCGCTGTGGTGAGCCTGGTCACAAAAAGACCAACTGCAATCAGAAGGATAATGTCAAATGTAATGTGTGTAATAGATTTGGTCATTTAGAGCTTGCATGTAGGTTTAAACCTAAAATGAAACCTGAAAAGGATAGCGAAGTCAAATTAATTGTTGAACCTACACCTAAGGATAAATTTTATAAGGAAATTGTAATTAATGGATGTAAACGGCAAGCTTTTATTGATATGGGTAGTGGTTGTTCTCTAATAACGTCTTCTTTGGCACGCGAGTTAAACCTTGCAATTTTCCGATTAAATAAACCTGTTTTATTAACAGGATTTAAAACAGATTCTTGCTCTGAGGTTACACATGGGGCACAGGTTGACATTATGGTTGATAATGCTGAGCTTAATGTGGTCCTATATATTTGTGATGAATTAGCTGGCTGTCCTTTTTTAATTGGTAGGAATTTTACGGAAGATAAAAGAATTATGTATTCACGTATTGGAAGTAGCCTTTCTTTTTGTCCCATAAGCAATTACCATGTAGCTTTAATAGAGTCGTCCATGTTTAACCCTGATTCTGTTGAACACATTTCTGTGTTAAATGAAATATTTTCTAGATACCCTCGGGTTGTTTCAAAAGATTTAAAATCGTTAGGGCAGACTTCTTGTGTTCAGTTAGACATTGAACTAATAACTAATAAACCTGTGTACCATAGACCCTACCGTATGTCTGAATCCGAAAAAGCAGCAACTAGGGAAATTATTGATGACCTATTAAAAAATGGAATAATTCGCGAAAGTAATTCCGCTTATGCCAGTCCGATTCTGTTGGTTGATAAACCTTCGGGCGAAAAATGTATGTGCATTGATTATAGATCACTAAACAAAATTACTGTCAAAGAGAAATATCCAATGTCCATTGTAGAAGACCTAATAGACAAACTAAGAGGATGTAAATGTTATACATCTATTGATTTAAAAAGTGGCTACTATCAGATCAATGTTAATGAAAATTCTATTGCTAAAACTGCATTTATAACGCCTGATGGCCATTTTGAATTCAGAAGGATGCCATTCGGGTTATGCAATGCACCGTCTGTATTCCAAAGGTTAATGAACACTGTCTTGGGTAAACTACGCTTTGATAAAGTAATTTGTTATATGGATGATCTATTGGTAGCTACAGGGTCGATGGATGAAAATATTAGGCTGTTAGACGAAGTTTTAAAAATATTAAAAAATAACGGTTTGACTATAAATTTGGAGAAATGTCACTTTTTCCAGAGCTCTGTTAACTTTCTTGGGTACGATATTTCTGAAGATGGTGTACATCCAGGTAAAAAGAAATTGAAGGCAGTAGGAAATTATCCTGAACCTAAAAATGTGCATCAAGTGAGACAATTTTTAGGCCTAATAAATTATTTTAGAAAATTTATAAAGGATTGTGCTCTTATAGCAAAACCGTTGACAAAGCTCTTGAAAAAAGATATCACATGGCAGTGGGGATCCAATCAAGTTTCAGCAGTCAATAAATTAAAATATGAGTTGTTACATAATGCTTTATTAAAAATATATGACCCCAAATTACCTACTATTTTGTACACTGATGCCAGTCGCGATGGTATGGGCTGCATACTGACTCAAGTAACTGATACAGGTGAAAAACCAATATATTTTTATAGTCGACAGACTTCTAATGTGGAGAAAAAGTACCACTCCTTTGAGTTTGAGTTTTTGGCAATAATTGTTGCACTCCAAAAATTCCGTCACTATTTATTGGGATTCACTTTTAAAATTTATACAGATTGCAATGCTGTAAGTATACAATAAATAAGCAAGAAATTAATTCCAGAATCGGTAGGTGGGTATTACTTACACAAGAATTCACGTTTGATATAATACACAAACCAGGGGCTCAAATGCAACATGTTGACGCTTTGAGCCGAAATCCATTTTGATACAAATTCCACTCCCATATGCAATGAAAGTGTGTTGGCTATTACTGAAGCAGATTGGTTATTGTCAGTCCAGTTACAAGATCCTAGTATTTGTGCAATAAAAGAAATATTGGAATCAGGTCAGGCCGAGCTTAATAAAAAGTGTATAATGAGTATGAGTTGTTAGGTAATAAGGTATACCGTAGGACTGACTATGGTAGAAGGTGGGTTGTCCCCAAACAATGTATTTGGCAAATTATTAAAGCTAATCATGACGACCTTGGTCATTTTGCCGTGGATAAGACAATTGAAAGAATAAAATCTTATTATTGGTTTCCCAAAATTAAGAAAGTAGTATCCCCAAATATATAAAAAATTGCATAAACTGCATTTACTATAAAAATATCCATTGAAAAAAGGAAGGCAAACTGTTTCCTATACCTAAATATGCAAAGCCCTTTCACACGCTTCACATAGACCATTTGGGTCCATTTGTAAAGACCACGCGTAAAAATACCTACCTCTTGGTGACTGTTGACTCTTTTACAAAATTTGTATTTATATCTCCTGTTCGTAACACTAAAACTCAAGTTGTTATTAGCGAGTTAGACAAAATATTTAAAGTTTTTGGTAATCCTAAGCGTCTTATATGTGATGCTGGAAGTTCTTTCACGTCTAAGTTATTCGTTAAGTACTGTCAAGACAAAAACATACGACAACATGTTATAGCCACTGCTGTTCCACGCTCAAACGGTCAGGTGGAACGCTTTAATCGCACCATCCTTGACGCATTGAGAAGTATGGGTGCTAATACCAGCTATGACAAATGGGACACTCATATTACCAGTATCCAACAAGGTATTAACAGTACCATTAATAAAACGACTGCAGCTATTCCCAGTGAAGTATTCTTTGGATACCGACTTCAAAATGATGCTGACATGTTGGCACAAGAAGATCAATCTGTTGACGTCACGTTATTAAGGAATAACGTCAACAGTCGCATTCAGGTCAGCGCAGACAAGCAAAAGCAGGCTTTCGATTCCAAAAGAAAAGTAGCTCACAGTTACAACGTCAACGATTTGGTAGTTATAAGAATTCCCAGTCAATCCAATGATGGGCAAAGTACTAAATTATTACCACTTTTCAAAGGACCTTTTCAGGTTATTGATGTATTGGGTCATGACCGCTATAAAGTAAAGGATATGCGTGGCGCTGAAAGAACAAGCAAGCCCTATGAGGGGACCACGTGTGCTGAAAATATGAAACCATGGATCAAGTTAGCAGACCTAGATGTTGAAGGTTCAGAAATGGCCTAAGATGTTGTCAGGTATTTATTAAACCCAAATAATGATCCAATTTATTAAAATTTTATGTCATAGTATTTACTACTACTTTTAATACGCTGTCTAGTACATTTGCATCAAACATATTTTGGTATTTGGAGTATTTTAAGTTACAGTATTTATTCGTGTAAAATAAATCTGTGATAAATGAGTTTAGAGTTTGTAGTGATATGCAACTAGGGTTGGCCAAAGGCATCGCCTAGGGAAAGCTGCAAACTCTAAACATAACTGACCGCTGATGGAACAGTTAGATACATGTAAATACCAACATATGTCGTGTTAACAGGTCTTTTGAGTTGGGCTCTTTCTTTGCTGGCCGTTGATGGAATAGTGGAGTAGACGCTCAATTCAAATGACTAGTAATAAGTAATCGCAGCTTCACTCTATGAAATATTATGACTTATTGTTTAAACTTTGTTCTCAGCAATTGCACCAGACTGGGACGCTATCCGAGGACGAATGCGTGCGCAGGACGGCCGGATGTTGTCGCTTCGAAGACAAACATACATATTTACATTACAAGAAGTTATTTTGATTTATGATTTAATTATTACTTGATTTATTTGTTAAAAACATATTTAATTAATAACGTTTTAAGGCTATTCAAAATTAAATACGTTTACCTTTTAAAAAATTAAAGATATTATAATTAAAGTCGATTACATTATTAACATACCTTACTGTGGACGTATAATCACACCAGGGTGGTAGCAATAGCTACACCAGAATTCCCTGGTGTTATCCCTGCTTCTGAATTGTTAAAACACTTCTATTTTTTTAATCAAACACTGTTCCTTGTATAAAAGTACTTTATTATACACACAGAATCCTGGTTACAATGTCAACCGACTTGCTTCTTAGCTCGACGATCACTGGCTTTGCACAGCCTTTTACAATTTAAAATGACTTTTGCCCCTTCCTGAAATAACGAGAATGTCATAACCGTCATTTCTAAGTGTTGCCAAAGTAAAAATAATACATTCAACTGCTATAATGAAAAAACATTTAAATCTTTGTTAAATTGTTCTTTGACAGTGTTGCCACAGTGGATATTATACTTTGGTATTAAAATAATACATTTAAACAATTAAATCCAAACTTCCGTAATAATCAATAAGTTTTAGTAGAATTCACAACTTATTTTCAATGAATAAGGCAAATGTATCTAGACAATGCGTAATAATCATTTGAAATTAAAACATGAATTTGAAACAAGCTAACAGTAGGGTTGGTCAAAATAAGGTTTATTTCAGAACGGTCAAAAGATTCTCATTTTTATGATAGTATAGGATTCTTAAGTATTTTTTATTACTATAATACGAGTAGGTACCTACAGCTTGATCGAGTTTTTGGATATAGGTTTAGGAAATGATTCAATTTATTGTAAAGATAATGCCCAAGGAAGCAATAGAATGAATTTAACTTTGTTCTGGATGAGTTGTGCACATAGCAAAAGTTGTTCGTAATGAGAAACTCAATGACCAAGTGAAGGGTTTCGAGTTATTTCGCTTAAGTACTTAGGTACCTATTATGGTTACAACTAGTAGTTCTGCGAACAGTAGACCTCGCGAGCACAAACTTATTTGCAAAGATTAACCTTTAGCTAGTCGCGCCAAAATAATCACATTGTTAGTCGCGTGCGGATCTCCAGATTATTGTGAAAAAGAAACATAAAATAAGTGCAAATATTTATTTATAAAGGAACTGTAAGTAAAAAAACATCTAAACTTATCAAAGGCTTCTAGAAAACAATATAAAAAATAAATAAAAAAATGTATATAAAAATAATATACATATAATACTCGCGTATGTATAATATTGGTAAAGTATGGACATCACAAGACTTTTTTATTTTTTACCACTCTATAAAACTTACATAAACATAGAACTTTAATATTTTCTAAAAAGCTAAAGCTTGATGAGGATAAGCCTCATCAAGCTTTAGCTTTTTAGAAATTTAAGTGAAAGAACGACGTTCACGGCTCAAGCTTTTAAGAAAATATTAACGTTCTAAGTTTACGTAAGTTTTATTTAGTACTTTTTTAGTTCATTATAGGCTTGTTTAAAAAAAGTATTTTATATTTTATTCTAGCATTAGAATTTGATAAAATATCTGTTCTATCACCTTCACTTGTAAGGTTGAGGACGTTGAGGTGTTCCTTTGGCCACCTTCCGGCTCTATCATCAGACCCTAGACTACACCTTGGGCCAACTTACCTACTTGTCAAAACTTCGAAATGACCAAAACACAACGGGGCTATCTAAGAAAGAAAGAAAAATAGGTTTATTTGTCACAGAAACACGTGCATACATAAAAAACAAGAGTAATCAGTACATAACAAATCACGAGCATAGAACAGGAATTACTTAGGCGGCAGGTGCACGACATGACTGTGACAAGAAGGCTTCCACTCAGCATGATGCTGTGCTATGGGGACCCACAGCACAGCGCTGATTTTCAGTGGTCACCCTGTCAAGTGTGGTATCTTGTCTAGTTAAGGAGTTGCTATAGTGTCCTTCCAGATCCATCATGAGGCTCTGGACTACACCTTGGGCGACAGTACTTGGCAAGACAAAACCAACGATCGCAAACACAATAGGGCTATCTTGTTTAGTTGAGGAGTTCATATGGACCTGGACAGTATCTAGTCTAAAAGCGCTTGTCAATACATAGTCCAGAGAGTCTAAAAACGATGGTTTTAACTTGTTTGGTTGAGGAGGTCCTATGGCCACCTTCCGGCTCCATCATCAGACCCTGAGTACCACCTAGTGTAAAAACACTTATCAATACATATCCAATAACTCCCTAACACAATGATACTATCATGTTTCTTTGGCCGAATCTTTGGATTTCGTGGTTAGGGAGTAAACCTGCAGGAAGAATTCATGAACGATAGCTTGTAGTTTTCGAAAATTTATATTTGACGGCGATGACCGATACCTACTTTTTTCCTATCAAACTATCAAAAAATATACATGCATTACATCATTTAATACGTCAAATTCAAATAAAAAAACCGGCCAAGTGCGTGAACCACGCACAATGAAGAGTTCCGTAGTTGGGATACATTTTTTTGTTGGGAGCTTTTTTAAATAATCCAATGTAAATTTAATTTATACATGTTTTCAATTATTTTCACTTGTAATCCGTTTATTCTTTTCATTTAATTTTATTATTTATTCATAATTTTTATTTATTTTATTTCATCGAGTTACAATGACTCATACACAAATATACAAAATACAATATATCACACAAAACTTAATCAAACAATACATTAAACATTAAAATAAAATACAAAACAAAACACCACCTTACATACAACACTTACATTGTCACAACATAAAATTACAGACGACTGTAGGTGACGTGCAAGTCACTGCAGCGTCGCATGTACGGACAGTCGAGCCTGTCAGCTATCATCATCAGAACGCTGTTGGGGCTGCCGCGCACCCTGCGCACCAGAGACGCGCTCCGCTTACGCATCGTGGCATAAAAGCAGTCGACGCTAGCATCGGCAAACATGCCCGAGGCACTACAGTGTCGCGGCAGCCCCATCAGCGCTCTGAAGGCGTTGTTATATTGGACGCGGAGAGCTTGGTATGCTTGTTGGGTGTGATTCCCCCACAAGCTGCACGTGGTATAATGAGGTACAATAAGCTCTAAAAAGTGTTTGCTTGACCGACTTAGAACAGCGTGCAAACCTGCGGGCTATCATATTTGCTCTAATTGACAACGCCCTCCGCTCCCTCTCGATATCAGTATCGTCCCTGAGACCGACTGTAACTAAATGTCCTAGGTATTTAAAATGGTTCACTTTTACCAAGGGAACCCCGTACAGTTTGATGGGTGGTACTGTCATAGGGCATTTAGAGCCGGCCTCAAACACCATAAACTGGCTTTTCGTCACATTGTATTTCAGACCGTGTCCTTCAGCATATGCCTCACAAATCTGCAACAATGTTCTAATGCCACAAACCGAAGCGCTCAGCAGCACCATGTCGTCCGCATAGCTGATATTGTTCAGGCAAACTCCATCAACATGACAACCGACATGATGACTGCTGAGAGCAACAATTAGTGCATCAACATATAAGTTAAAAAGTGCAGGGGAGCTCAACCCTCCCTGCCTCACCCCGCACTCCAACCCATAGGGTTCTGACAGAGAACCCGCCCATTTCACGCTATTGATCTGGTATTATCATTTTAATTTTATTCATAAATTTTCATTTTTTAACCATCTGAATCAGTAATTTTGATTGAATGAGTTGTTAATGTTCTTTAAAAAAAAAAAAAAAAAAAATTGCTCTTTAAAATAAATTGCATGAATGGTTGTGTAGTCATAGTTTTTATAGTGTCAAAGACTTCTTTGAAAATAAATATTAGGTAAATAATTATGCTTGTGAAAATTTGTACGCTTATGACTGTTAAGCAAAAACATGTATGCTCTTGTTATTTTTTATACCATCTTTTTATACCATGTTTTTAAGCAAATAAATATTATTCTATTCTATTCTTATATTATTTTAATTTTGTTTTTTGTATGTATATTAACTTTATAACTATGTTGTTTAAAGCCGTTTTTATTTTTTGTGGATGTGGTGTTAACCTATATTAATTGTTGCACTTGTAAATGTTACCCTAGTAATTCAGTTAGAAATGTATAGGTGTAAGCAATTGTTGGTTAACCTAAATAAATAATAATAATAACATTGTAGTTGAAAAACATGCTCTCCCATGAATAAATAAATTGTTATCACACACCCACGAGACAAAAATGGGACAGACGAAACTTGAAATATCAGTAGCGAAGGCTCACGTTATGGAGGAGGGCAGCAGGAGCAGCACAAAAAAAAAAAAAAAAAAACTATTCCTACCGATCCCGAACACATAAAACAGCTACGAATATGTTTTAAAAACCCTATATTCTATAAACAACTACAATCTATGAAAAGTAAACACGGGAACAATACATTTTATTAATTTTACGACTGCCAGTCACTCATTGATCGCGACGATAGGTCGTGGTGGAGAGAAACTAAAGATGGTTGAGTGGACTGTATAATAAGTAGTTTATGCACATAAGAAAGGTACAAAAACGGAACAGGAAAAGAACAAGAAATAAATATGAGCGTTAGTAAGACGCGTAAGCGCAGCCGTGCTTGAAACCGTGCAACAGCTGACTCTTTGAAAGGAATGCTTACCACAAATCGCCCATCAGAACTACGATATGTGGTATCTATGAAATGCTGTTCACAGGATCTCTCTTCACCAAAGTGTTTATGTATGGACGATACAGAATCTAACTCCCAAAACCGATCTAAATCTACTTGTAAGTTATTAGTATGCATACAAACATGTGAAGAGGAATCCGACTGATGATATGAACCCGAAATGAGCCAACCAAATTTTGACTCAAGCAAAGCGGGCATATGGGTACCTAATGCGATACGGCCAGTGCCTATGATACCCCAAAAGACTTCCGCACCGACAAGGACGTCGATCGAAGACGGAATAGAATAAGTGGGGTCGGCAAGACGCACGTTCGTAGGTATACGTATGTTGCTAGTGTCAACATAAGTATTGGGAACTGATGCTGATACTTTTGGCAATACGAGGCAATTAATATTAAGTTCGTACTCACTGTCATCAATTGATGTTAATGACACTGAGCACCCCTGAGTACAACTAGATGTTTGAACATTGATACCCGTTACCTTGGACTTGGTAATATAGGTAGAAATATGTAGCTTACGAACAAGGTCTTCTGAGATGAAGTTTGTTGTACTTCCACTGTCCAGCAAGACTCGTGCTGTATGGTGATTACCGTCAGCGTCGGTCACCCTCACGAGCGCTGTGGAAAGTAAAATTACTCTAGATGTAAATGTTTGACAAGCTGATAATGCAGTGTTGTGTGCACTAGGAAGAACATTGTCACTATCGATGTGTAACAGAGTGTTGTGTTTTTGACGACACTATTTACAATGACCTAATTTGCATTTGGAGACGTCATGACCTGGACGAAGACAATTCATGCATACATTTGAACCCTGTGCCTTTTTAATACGAGCCTGAACTGAGAGACTTTTAAACTGCTCGCATGCAAAAACAAAATGATCCTGACGACACATGGGACATGACAAAGGTTTTAATTGTTTCTCATGTAGCACAACACTGCTCTTAGGTTTGGTCGCAGGTGTGATGGGTTCACACTTAGCCATTGCTATAGGCTTAGACTCCTCAAGTGTCTCCAGTAAGTCAGCCCTGCTACTAATGAAATTAGTGAATGCAGATAATGTAGGTGGTTCGGAAAAAGTATTTCTGTGCTCTTCCCACTGACGATTTGTGATGTGGTCGAGCTTACTGGTCATTATGTAAATGATAAGAACATCGACGAAGGCGTTTTGAACTGGTTGACCAAGGGTTGCCAACGCTCTAAGGTTTTTATTAGTAGTGTCAATTATGTAACGTAGCGACTTACTTGACTCTCTGTCTATGGGTTGAACATTAAAGAGTGCTTGCACATGATTGTTGACAAGCAATCTTTTGTTGTCATACCTCTCACAGAGTAACTTCCAGGCAGCGTCATAGTTTTCTGACCTGAAGTCAAGGTTATCAACAACAAGAGAAGCACTACCCTTTAAGGAAGCACGCAGATAGTGTAATTTGTTGATTTTATCTAAGGTGTTGTTGCTATGTACTATAGAAACAAAGGTATCTCTAAATTCCAGCCAATCATGATAGTTGCCTGAAAACTTGGGTAAATCAATTTTGGGTAAACGAATTGAATTGTGTTTGTGTGTGCTAGCAATACAAGAATCCACCTCGGTTGCGGAGTCCCCCTCAAGAAGCTTCCTTGCGCTGCTGATCAGCTGGCGTGCAGAAGCCACCAAGCCGTAGTACAGCTTCTCAAACTCCTCGCGTTCCGCATATTGCTCGCTGGGGTCATCCACCAACGCTTCCAATTCATCCTGTAATTTGTCATATTTCTCATATAAACTTTCAAATATATTTAGACGGTACTCGATTTCGATGACTTGTACCTCACTCAACTTTTCGCAAGACTTAGAAATATTTAAATAAGAAGTAAATTGCGTAAGCTTGGCTTTAATTGAAGCTCGCTTCTTAATATAGCTTTCCATGTCAGCCATGGCAATGAAAATTTAGCAGTTGCAAGTAAGAAAAACAAGACTAAAAAATAAAGAAGGTATTACTATAAAGTTAAGCGATAGTTACTGATACTAAACGATTAGCAATAAGTTGCGAAGTGAGCACGGAAGCTTTAAGCAGCAAGAGATGCGATTGCTATTACAAAAACGTTAGGCGTTTTCAAACGAATCTGCTGAGTAATGCATATTATCTGTGGTAATGCTAAGTGAATGATGCAATGTTTGCTTTACACAAAAAATAAATTAAATTCAATTATATGGAAGGATTCAGAATATATCAATTGCAAATATAATTTAAAATAAATATGTCATATGTAATGGAATTATTGGCACATTGAATAAATATTAAAATCAATTGTAAATAGCTAATTTAAAACTTGGTACTGTAAATATAACGAAAAGAAACTGTTTAAACAAGCTGATAGGCTGAAGATCATGAATTGACAGGATTACTAATAGATATTAGGCAAAATGATTAGAAAAAATGTTGGAACAAAGGAATTGGAACGCTCTCACGGTTTTATGATGAACTGACGAACTGTGCCTCCGATGAATCTCTTGGGATCTTCCTGGTGGTGATTGAGAGTGCTGACGTAAAACTGGCTTCAAAGTCTTCTTGTTCTGAAGTCTCGACGATCTTTTCTTGCGCCACCCGTTGGTGTGAACCCGATGAAGACGGCTGTTGCCGTATCGACGTTCACAATGACCAAATGCAGACGATGACACGAAGACGTTTAGAAAACGAAGACCTTTTTCGAAACTTGAAATCGAAGATGAAGTCCTTTGTTCTCCGACCGACAAAAAAAAAAAAACAGTTGTTTTTTTTTTTTTTTGAATATTTCCGTTTTTCCTTTGTTCGGTTCAAACGTTAACGGTAGAAGGACCAATGATCGCGACGATAGGTCGTGGTGGAGAGAAAGCAAAGATGGTTGAGTGGACTGTATAATAAGTCGTTTTTATGCACATAAGAAAAAGTACAAAACGAACAGGAAAAGAACAAGAATTAAATATGAGCGTTAGTAAGACGCGTAAGCGCAGCCGTGCTTGAAACCGTGCAACAGCTGACTGCCGAGGCGCGGGGGCCCGCGCTTGGCTGTGAGGCCAGCTGACTCGCCGCTGCCCCGCACCCCTCGTTCACTGCCGCCAGCGCGCGGCGATGTTGAGAGCGGAGGTCTCAACATACTCCCCCCGTTGAAGAGTCTTCAACAGTGGTGACCGGCAGCGGGCAGATGGTATTGAAGGCGCGCCGGATGATACCCTTTCGTGTGAGGATGTCGGCGACCCTCACGACGCCGTCTCTGCCTGAGAGAACATGTGTGATGCGTCCTAGAAGCCACATAAGAGGTGGTAAGTTTTTTTCTTTTGACGACCAATGTGCCTTCCTTGAGCTCGCCAGACGACCGGCACCATTTTGTTCTCTCCTGTAGCCACAGAACATATTCATGGGAGAATCGAGCCCAGAAGTGTTGCTTCAGATATTCAATACGCCGAAATCATTGCAGGCTGTTGACGTTGGCGTTCTGGATCTGTGGATGAGGCAGCATGATTAGAGAACGACCAATAAAGAAGTGTGCCGGAGTTAAAGGAGGAAGGTCGGAAGGGTCGTTGGATAGTGGAGTTAAGGGCCTTGAATTCAAAATAGCCTCAACTTGAATTAAACAAGTAGCCATCTCCTCAAAGGTTAGGTTTGTTAAACCCAAGATGCGTCGAAGATGGTGCTTGGTGGATTTAACTGCAGCCTCCCATAGGCTTCCGAAGTGTGGAGTATATGCAGGTATAAATGAAAAGTTTATGCCAGGGTCGATGTTGTTTACGTTTAAGTCTTGCGAAAGCAGCCTGGCCAACTCATTGAAAGCACCGACAAAGGTGGTACCGTTGTCGGAAAAGATGTTACGAGGTTTTCCCCTTCGAGCAATAAAGCGGCTTAGTGCAGCTAAGAAAGCTTCTTTTGTAAGGTCCGACACAAGCTCGAGGTGGATAGCTCTCGTAGCTAAACACACAAACACACAAATAAAGCATTTGACGAGCCTACAGCCTCTACCTTTCCGGTCAGCTATCATGATGGGACCGGCATAGTCCACCCCTGTGTCTAAAAATGGAAACTCTAAATGTAGACGCTGCTCTGGGAGATTACCCATGATAGGTTGAATAATGTTGGCTTTGACCCTGCAACATTTTACACATTGATGTGTGATCTTTTTTGCCAGGTTCCTACCTCCGATTGGATAGTAGTGATGACGAACAGTGGCCAATAACAGCTGTGGCCCAGCATGCAAAAGACGCACATGAAACATGTTGAACAAGAGAATGCAGATTATATGAGAACTAGATAGTAGAATGGGATGCTTAATGTTGTAGTCATAAAAATAATTATTTAATCTTCCTCCAACACGAATTAGATTAGAAAGAGTATCAAAAAAAGGAGACAAAGATAATAACTTGTTCTTTGCTGGTAACTGTTTACCTGTTTTAAGTAAGTGATACTCTTCCGGGAAAGATTCCATTTGACTATGTCTAAGCAACAAGTTTAAAGAATCGTTAAGTTCAGTAGAGGTTAGTGCACCAGACTCAAGCGATTTCTTGTTGCATTTATGAATGAATCGCATGACATATGCCATCACACGCTGTAATGTGTTAAAATTTGAAAATGTTGGAAATAACGCAATAATTGGATTTTCAATAATATTATTAGAATTAACATGACAAGAATGAACTGTTTCCGGTAACCCAGAATTATTATTATGAGATTCAGGGAACTGAGGCCATGAAGACGTGTCTTTGTGAAGGAATTGTGGTCCTGACCACCACAATGAAGACGACAACAATCTGTCAGTTCTAAGTCCACGCGAAGCGAGGTCTGCGGGGTTTTCAGCTGACGGAACGTAGTGCCAAGCCTCTCCTCCTATAGTTTCCTGAATTTCAGACACGCGATGACGAACGAATGTCTTTAGCTGGTTTGGTGAAGTAGACAACCATCCCAAGACGATGGTGGAATCACAAATCCAAATTACAGCTTTCTAGTACAAAGATTCTCTTAGCTAAGCCACGGATAGACAGACAGACAGTCAGATATGGACATGGCGAAACTACATCGGTTCATTGTTGACTACAGAACCCTAAAAACCGGAAAAATTATGAGTGCAAATTTGTAGGCCAGTTAGAAAAATGAACTAATAGGTTTTAATAAATAGTGAGCAATTTACTGCATTTTGAGAAGCTATTCTGCTCATCATGCCGAAGATTCTCATCCAATCTTCACCAATAAACATAGGTTACTACCTTTCACATAAAAAAAGAACCATCGAAATCGGATCTCATAAGGCGGAGATATCCAGTAGCCCCCCTTTTTGCCCCATTTTGGAGGAAGTAGCCCTCCAATCAAAAATCCCCGACGACTAAAAATTACAAAAAAATCTTCAAACCTGTACACCAAATTTCGTCCAGATCGGTTGTAAAATACGACCTGTAGTAGAGTACACAAACTGACACACGAAAGCAAATTTTGCCAGACCTGTACCCTTATTGCGTAGGTAACTCATTTTCGTAAACAATTTCGCGAAATTTGTTTCATTTTGACATTTCAACAATATTCATTGCGTTATTTACGTTGCTGAACAGATTTTTTTTCCAACTTATGAAGCAATGGATTAGAAATCTGTTTCAAATCGAAACAAATTGTGATTGTGTTGTATTACGCAATTAGGGTGCTGATCCAGAGACGCTTCGCTCGCTCGGTCAATAATTTTTCCTAAAAATTCAAAAATCAACAGGATCCGAGGGTTGCGCGCTGGACAAGATGGCGAATCGACTTCTCGACTGGTTTTCGGTTCTAATGGACGAAGCAGGAGCCACAGCGCCGCCGGCGGACGGTAAGCGAACGGTTTCAGCGATCACCCGATGAAAAGAGACAGGCGCCAGAACTGACGCTCGCTCCCCGCAGGCTTCCCGAGCGACTGCAAGCCGGAGGTGCGCTGGATGTTCGCGCACCTGGACACGGACGGCGACGGCCTGCTGTCGGCCACCAACCTGTACGCGCTGCGCCACGACGAGCGCGAGCGCTGCCTGCGGCCCTTCCTGGCGTCGTGCGGCGGGGAGGGCTCGGGGGAGGGGGGCTCGGGGGGCGTGGCGCGCGCGGCGTGGTGCGGCTGCCTGCGGCGCGCCGCGCGGCCCTGCACGGCGCTGGCGCGCGCGCACCCGGCCGGCGCCGGCGGCGGCGCCTACGTGCCGGCGTGCGACGCGCGCGGCTACTACCGGCCGCGCCAGTGCCACGCCGCGCTGGCCGTGTGCTGGTGCGTGGACGCGCACGGCCAGGAGCTGCCCGGCTCGCGCACCAAGGGCGCTCCCACCTGCCCCGGTACGTGCCGACTGCGACCGTCCTAAAGGCTCTTTCAAACAGGCGCGACACGCGACGCGACACAAAGACACCGCTCGTCGCGCGACGAGCGGTGCCTTTGTGTCGCGTCGCGTGTCGCGCTGGTCTACACAAGCCTTAATGTTACTTACCTACTTGCAAACTGCTGCTGTTTGATCTCATTATGCTTTAATAATACCTATGTATACCATGTTTGACGCAAATAAATTATCTGATCTTAACTAAAGTGTGACGAATGTGGTCGCAGGCGAGAAGCCCTCGGAGGGCGCGGACCGCGCGGAGGGCGCGCCGGCCGACGACGAGGACGGCGCCGGCAGCGGGGACGCGGAGCTGCGCTTCTAGCCGCCACGCGCGGCTCCACCTGCCCGTAGCTGATGCGCAAACTTCCACTACAGCTCTTCGTCAGCCACTAACCATAAGCTAAAAGCTCGATAAAAGCCCACAGGCTATATTATTCATATGTATAGAACTAAATCGTAAACTCGCGATCGTCCGACAGCATTACAAACGACATTACTGGCACTCTTCTACACGTAGGTATGGAGATGAAGAGTTCTACTATTGGAAAGAGGAGGGATTTAAGAACGCCTTTAATATACATTTTACTTTAAATACACTGGAATTTTGTCCCCTCTTAAATT
This sequence comes from Agrochola litura, assembly GCA_949152395.1. Lineage (NCBI taxonomy): Eukaryota > Metazoa > Arthropoda > Insecta > Lepidoptera > Noctuidae > Agrochola > Agrochola litura. The sequence goes on from OX424497.1 coordinate 173,334, forward strand.
TTATCAGATACCTACTTAAGGTACTTATATAAGATTGTTTTTGTTTGCCGACACTAACATGAAGTAATTACTCGTCTGTTTATATAGGACCGTACTCACCGCGAGTACTTAGGTACCTATTCACTTCGCGAATTTGTTTTGCAAAAATATTCGTTGCCCGAGCTTATTACGCAACGCAACGAACATTCATTCTCGAAACGAATACCTACTTAGTTTAGATTTGGCGAGAAACAAACTGTCTAGAAGCTGCTCGCGAATGAATGTTAGTTTTGCGAATTAATTTTCGTTGCGTAACAATAGCTCGCTCAACGAATGTTTGCAAAATGAAATCGCGAAGCGACTGCTCGCGGTGAGTAGGTAGGTGCCGTCCTATAAATATTTTAACGAATTTTTACTGTAAAGTTTTATACCTACGAGTACCTAGGTACCTACATTACATTTAAATGTGTAAGTTATTCTTTAAAATATTGTTAATTATGATTCCGTTCTCAGAACCCCAAATGAACTCAATTTATTATTAATTACGGTAGGTACTTAGTTTTGGAAAGTAGAAGGTAATAATGTAGGTATTAAAAAGTAAATACTAACCTACATTTGTATCTACTATTTGACACAACTTGCTAAACTGTCAAGGGAGTACGGTGTGCGCCACGAAAGAAGACCCACGGAAAATTGTGGAACTACATTTTTTTTAATGCAATGTGATGCAATGGCATAGACACTAGCGCCGCTTCAAAGGGCCTTCTTTCGTGGCGCACACTATAACTACCCAACTTGGCCTAAGTATTCAAAATACAGGGTGTAAGGGACAGCCCTCCGCAGACTGATGGGGTGAATTCAGTATATCATACTAAGATGACCGGTACATGAAACTATTTTAGGAACGTTACGGGAATCCAATAAACCTGATTTGTTTTATTACCTTACACGCAATGTATCCCTACCGTGGCAAAACGCATGTAGCGAACGGCAGCGCAGCGAGCTTTCGGACGCCTTCCCCGCCACCCCGCGGCGGGGAGAGTGGCCGCGCGAGGCCGACGGTCAGGATACCTATTAATGTAAGTTCTGAGCGCTTCTCTAGCATTTCTTTTAGCTTTTCTTTAAGTAATGAGGCGCTTAGACTTAAGTTTGCAATGTACAAATTGTAAAATAATAGTGAACTGAGTCCATCTCATGCGCTGCACACAACCACCGGTAGCGGGTACCCGACTCGGGGCCGGTTGGCCCTTAAGTCCCAAGCTGTATAGTGTACTCATTGTTGAAGAGCCTAATAATAAATAAATTTCCCCGAGCTTCCCCGTAGCACATTATCATTTTTCCAGACTCACGAGCACTAAATGTAGCCATTTCTCACATACAAAAAACACCACAACAAAAAATAAATCCAAAAGCGTACGTAACGTAACTTCACAACGCGACTGCGCGAGTGATCCGCACCGACATGCGCTCGCTGCACACACAACAGTGACACTGCGGCTGACTGCGACACAATCCAACTGCTGTTGGGAGAGGTAGCCGGGTATGCGGTGCGGCGAGTTCTAAGAACTCTTGCTAGACAGAAATTGAACAGCTGATTTCACGCGTCGTTCGTTAGAGAATTTCAACATCCATTGTTTTTTTTTAATTTTAGCTGTTTTATTTACATTAATGGAGTACTGCGTACAAACAATGTAATTTTACATTGAAATGAAGAAATAGTAACTGAAAAAACGATTTAAAAAATTAAAATTTTCCTGAGAACATTTTCGGTGGAATATGATTCAAAATAAGGAGCTGAATGCACCCTGTTGGTTTACGGAGGGCTGTCCCTTACACCCTGTACAATTTAATTTTATGTAGGTAGTGAATAACCGTCCCTCATAGACCAGGGATTAGTTAATTATGTACTTACCTACTTTACAATCACATGGGTGCCTGCCTACATAAAAATTATATCTATTCTCAAACGACCCAAGAACAGGTGAAGATAAAAACATGTTATAGATGCAAAATTTGTTTTTAGTCTTGTGTTTAGAGGGTGTACCTATTTGTAGGTATAGATCCGATAATGTCCACAATGCATAGGATGTGTAGTACCTCTCGCTTAATGTAGACTTGAGTTTTATTGATATGGTATAATAATATGGTAGTATTGTGGGTTATGTAGGTAGGTACTATGGTCATTTAATACAATTATTGTTTAATACAATTACTTACCTACTGAAATTCACAAGGAAGAAAGATTGAACACTGAACAGGCCTTGGAGAAAAGGTACTAACCTTAAAAGAAACATTCATTTACTGAGTGAGTAGGCAAGTGAAACTGCATTTTATTCTTTGTCAAAAGTCGCTTGCCTCCGCTGGGAGTAGAATACAAAAATATACCCTGTTAACAGTACAGGTACATAAGTATGTACCTGTACTGTGGCACCATTAGTTAAAGATCAAATCTCCAGCATACATTGTATTGTTTTATGGAAGTTAATCGCATTTGTCGGTACAAAAGAAATGTGAAAGAGGAAAGTGACCTGGCAAAACATTTAAGTAGGTACCTACCTACTTACATTGAACTCGAATAAGTAAGGAATTTTTCCTTTGCGTGCTAACTCATTAAGAGCGGCCAACCCGTCATACTTTTCATACAAACGCTCGTACGTGATTATGGCGTCGTAACACATCTTTCTTTGAAAATTTTAAACTAATAGGTATCTTGTGCACTATTTCTAGGTTTCTATGAAACCAAAAAAATTAAATGTCCAGAAATAAATTCAGTACAAGTCTCCGAAAATCTGCATTTTTGCACAATTTTTACCTGAACTTTGGCCGTTCTTAATATACTCATAAATTGTAAAAGTAAAGAAAAAATCTGCAGAGGAACCTTGTTAGTGCACCCGACAGCTGCCCAATAAATTAAAATAAAACAAAGTTTCAAGCGAGTACAATATGCATTAGAAAAACGATTCACTACAATACCTTTGCGGAAAATCTTAACAGCGAGATTTAGAAAATGGTACAACGCCATCTATCGAGCTTTGAGGAAGCTTTCACTCAAACAAACCTTTCACATGTAATGAAGATTCTAAATGACAAACATTTATTTTACAAACTAGTAAAGCTTACTCAAAAACACGTATTTCCTGAAACAAGTTTTATGTTTTAGTTTAAGTTTTAGTTTTTAAGGACCCTTTCATGTTCATAATTTCATCCCGAATATTTATACAGCAAATAAGAAGGAAATGGCAATTAGTAGGTATGGATATTTCATTGCCTGGAAGTGTTCTGGATGCGAATGTAAGTACATACCTACTCTCTGGTGTAGGTTATGAAAGTAGGTAGGTAGGTATAGTCCGCGCAATCCACGAAGACGCGCCCCACTCCGCTCCACGCCGTACTAGAGTTCAGCTTACAGTACAGTAATCGCGGAGTGGGGCACATCGTCGTGGATTGAACGGACTATACCTACTACATAATATGGAAGTACGTGGTGTAGGTACCTACCTACTCAGTGGCTGCATGGTCTCAAATGCAGAGAAAACATTTTACTTATATGTCGTGGCCAGATCTTAGAATTGATCATTTCATGAAAAGATCGACCATTTCATGAAATGGCCAGCTAAAATTTACCATATTGTTCAAACGTCAACGTTTAATGATATGTCAGTCGACGTTTGGCCATAAATCATTAAGTAGGGTATCCATGTAAATTTTACTGGCAATAGGTAATTAACTTTTAGTAATCTGGGTCAGTGAATAAATAAAACATTTTAAATAGCTTTCATTCCAGAAGAAAAATTATAATTAATAAGATTTGAATATTAACCTGTGAAATACGTTCCAAACTTCATGGTTTTTAAAGTTGCGCTCGTTTTTCGAGTGAATTTCATAAAAGTCACGTAGCTCGGAATAATAACGATACTTCAATGCATTTTCATCTTCCATTTGCATATTTATAATTGTTTTTCCAAGCGAATTATCGTCCGCCGCCATGATGCACAAGAAAAACAAAGCGACATCAACGCCTCTACCGGTGGATAATCTAACTATTTTACGATATGATCACAAATGTTTGGCCACATCATGAAGTAGTCGTGCGTATCGTCAATCGTTGAGTATTCAATGATCTGGCCAGACCACATCATGATGTGGCCAGCGATCGATGTTCTATTTCATGAAATGCAACCATTTCATGAAATGGTCGGTCATTTCATGAAATGATCAATTCTAAGATCTGGCCACGACATAAATATATACTTAGGTATTACATATATATGTATATAAACTGTTACCATGGATTCAGTAGGTACATGATTCTGAAACCTGCGTAGAAATTTTTCGTAGGTTATTTAAAAAAAAATATCAGTACCTACCTACTGAATCCATGATAATAACAGTTTTCGCGTCGATGTCCCTGACACCCATAAGGTAAGTACTCTTGTTGCAAGGCCACAGCCTTATGTTTAGAAGATAAATACATAACCCAATATTTACTTAGATTTAGTAACTATGACAACTAAGCTTATGAATATTTGATATTACTAGAGTTAAACTAGTGAGTGGCGCAGGTCAAGGTGTGTGTCAGTTCACTGGTCGCCTATTCTATGTTGTTACAGTATCGTAGTGAGGATGCCAGCAAGGCCCTACAGTGTCCTTGTGGCTGTATATTTTATTATTTCATATGAATGTGTTGTAAGTAATTAGATAAACTTATTCAAGAATACCTATAATTTTAATTTGTAAGTAGGTACAGGTAGCTATTTAAAATCACATTAGTTAGAGAATTATTTGCACTTTTTTAAATCTGTCACTGTACTTTAATAAATCAGTAAAACCTTATTTCATTGTATTTTCCTCATAACCTACCTATTAGTAGAAATTACAAGTTAGTGGGCTGGTTCTTCAGTTGATCAGTTGCCTGCTTGCCTGCAATCAGCAACTTTATGAATCAATGATTGTAGTACCTACCTAAACAGTTTTAAATAGGTAGGTACTCAAATAACATAACATGACATCACACCTGAATCCCATATGGGTCAGGGAAAGGTGTACCTACACCCACTTTTCGCCAGTTCTGTTAATTCCCCTGTAGTGGGGGGCCGAGCCTGTTGCCATCAACTGGGGACAAATTTCAGACTCTGACAAATTCCTGATGGAAAATGGAAAAATGATGATAAAAATTGCCGTTATTGACAAAAATTTAAAAAAATTTTTGGATGTAATTTTTACGATATTTTATTCAGTTAGTTTTGTAAAATGAGTAGGTACCACTACAAGGGAACAAGCAATTTCAGTTTTTCAGCACGTCAGAGGCAAGTTAATCAGAACCTGGCAGGTTACAACAGCAACACTTATTCTGTGAAAATTCAATAATTAGACTATCTATTACTGTGCGTTTGCACTGGCGAAACATTCGCAACAAAAATGTTGGAATCCCTATTTTCTGAGAATTTTCCATACACTGTTTGACAGGAACTAGAGATTTCAACATGTTTTGTTGTGATGTTTCGCCAGTGCAAACGCACAGTAACAGTTCTAAAGTCTAGTCGTGCGGCGGTAAATACGAGTCTGGTCTTATTTGTAAGGCTTTACATTAGGCTAAGTTTCGAGCAACACTACTTAAACTCTTGTGGCGTCACGTATTGTGAATTTGTGAACGCACGTTAGTATACGTGGCGTCGCCTGTTATGTTTAGTTAATTATAAGTAGTCAGGAACGCACCCTTGTAAGTGGCAACACGAAGCCACGGTTCGGGGCGTTACCTACAGCGGGCCCTTTTTAGTAGCGTCGCTCGCTTGCTTGTTAACCGTCGCGGGACAGACTAGATATTACGTCATTAGTATTTTGTCCCTACGATTCTAACTAGTTATAAGATAGTGTACCCATAGATATAGTTTTTTATATTTCTATGAGTGTACCTAACGTTAGAACTTCATACGTGTGACCATTATATGATTATTTCTGCAAGTTGAAGTTTCTCTTCCGCTCCTTGACTCAATTTCACCTCCAATACGCGTAAAAGGAGACAGGTGGAATACCTTCCACCTATGTCCCCAAAGTGGTGACCCCGACGTGATCTGCGATTGCGTCAACCTGAGGTGAACAGCAGCAAGCTACGAGTTGAACTTGTACCGCGTCTGAGCTGGAAATACAATGAAGAGGAAGCCGACCACGCCCTGGACACTCTGCTGCTAACGACTCATCGGAACCTGCGGACTGCGAGACTACGGCTCTCCTTACTCGCACAGTTCCCGTTTTTCGTCCGTCTACTAGTGCTATAGTGTTCTAAAATCGTTTTTAAATTCAAAAGTGCTACAAATATTTAGTGATCAATTCCAAAAAGAGTTTTTTTTGTGAGTGCGCATTCTATTTTTAGACATCTCGAGTGGTCGACCCGACTCAGGTAGTCAACCGGAGCCACTGCAAATTCGTTGAAATTCGAGTTGAGCACGTTGCACGCCCTCTGTCGTTATCCGGCGACAACATTTGACACTCGAATGACAGCTGTCACTACTGACAATTGTCAACTGTCAACTGTTTTTAACGTTCCAGTCCACGCAAGTATTGCTCATGTTAATATCTTGAACATTTCTCTGTTTCGCGTTTACATTTTTGTTCGTCATTTTGCGTTTACTTTTGTTTACTTATTATATGTATAGTCTTTCTTTACTCATTATTATTTACAAACTTTAAATTTATTCTATTTTTAGGATGTTTTTCTTTTATTATCTTGTCAATTTATAAAATTGTTTCTTTTAACAATTGCATGGTATTCTGTCTATATTGACTTCAAGTAACCTTTTTTTTTACATGTTCAATTTTTATTTATTTTTGAAGCTCATTGGTTTTGTTTGTGATTGTGTTTTGTACGCTTAGATTAAGATTTGTATGTGGTTATTTTTGTAAAAATTATTCGTTCCGCTGCCCACCCACGGTTAAGGATTATTGTAACGGCTGCACATTTTAATTCGGTGTTCTGCGTATTAGCTCGTTTATTCCTCATTCTTTACAACCGCGCACCTTCTCATTCTTTTATCCAATCTACGTCCCAAAGCTGATTGACATGGCTGACGAACTTCAGGAACGCTTAGCAGCGCTTGAAGCTGAAACCGTAGCTCTACGCGCCCTACAAGTGCAGCCTAAGCCTCATTTCACCACTGCTGGGGCAGTTTCTGTCAAGCTGCCACCTTTATGGACTGATAGGATAGCGGTTTGGTTTGCTCAAGCTGAAGCACAATTTCTTCTGGCTGGCATTTCAGCGGATGCCACCAAATTTAGTCATATTCTAAGTCAAATCGATCACAAAACAGCCGGTGAAGTCGAGGACATTATCACCAACCCACCTGCTGAAGGCAAGTACCAGAAATTGAAGGAAACTCTTCTTAAACGCTTTTCAATATCTGAAGAGCAGCGAGTTAAACGACTTCTTAATGACGAAGAACTTGGAGACAGAAAACCGTCGCAGTTCCTCCGTCACTTACGGTCACTCGCAGGCAATACTATGACTGATGACAACATCTTGCGTCAGTTATGGCTTCGCCGCTTGCCTCAGCATGCGCAAGGCATCCTTGCAGCCCAGGCTGATCTTGACCTTGACAGGATAACGGACATCGCTGACAAAATTGTTGAGGTTCAGCCAGGACCTGCAAACATCTACGAATCAGCAGCTACACCTTTGTCCGTCCTATTGGTTGAACAAATTGAGGAGTTGAGCCGGAAACTAGAATTGTTAACGTCCGAGCGATCCCGGTCTCGTAATAACTCCGGATCACGAAGCACAAGCAGACGCAGAACCAATGATGGCCTGGCTGCTAAATACTGCTGGTACCACAAACTGTACGGCCCCAAGGCTAAAAAGTGCATTTCTCCTTGTAACTGGAAGTCGGAAAACCCGACAAGCTGTCAGTAGTGGCGGCAACTGACTGCAACAGCTCACAACCTCCCAGCCGCCGTCTTTTCATAACCGATCAGGAGACCAAACGTCAATTTTTGATTGACACCGGATCGGACTTATGTTGCTATCCTCATCGCTGGCTTACAGATCGAAGGAAGTCCTCTGACTATGAACTCTGCGCTGCTAACGGTAGTAGAATTAAAACATACGGCACGGTGACCTTGACGCTCAACTTTCGACTCCGTCGCCAATTCGTCTGGACTTTCGTCGTTGCGGATGTCAACAGCGCCATCATTGGTGCGGATTTTCTGGCACACTACCATTTGCTACCAGACTGCCGTACTAAGCGTTTGATTGACGGCATTACGAGCCTATCAACCGTTGGCTCCACCGCTACATCAGACCAACCGAGTGTCAAGGCCGTTGCCCCGGCGAATTCTGCTTCTGCACAAGTGCTCGCAGAGTTCCCAGAAATCTCCCGTCCTCCTGGCTTACCCAGAATAGTCAAACATGACACCGTACATTTTATTAAAACGACGGATGGGCCTCCTATTTCTTGCCGTCCTCGCCGTCTAGCCCCTCAAAAATTGTCATCTGCCAAAAAGGAATTTGAGGACATGGTTCATTCTGGCACAGCACGACCTTCCAAGAGCGCCTGGTCGTCTCCTTTGCACATGGCCTTGAAAAAGGACAACACTTGGCGTCCCTGTGGTGACTATCGTGCACTTAACGCCCAAACTGTACCGGATAGATACCCTGTCCGGCACATCAACGATTTTGCCCACAACCTTACTGGTTCTAAAATTTTCAGCACCATCGACTTTGTAAAAGCATATCATCAAATACCAGTATCTGAAGAGGACGTCCCGAAGATAGCCATCGTTACACCGTTTGGCCTCTTCGAATTTCCTTTCATGACCTTCGGTCTCCGCAATGCTGGTCAAACATTCCAGCGGTTTATCGACGAGGTCACACGGGGTCTCGATTTCTGCTTTCCGTACGTGGATGACATTCTCGTCCATTCAGCTGACGAGGCTCTACACTGCGAGCATCTACGTACTCTCTTCGGACGCCTGCGAGACTATGGAGTCATAATCAACCCCTCCAAGTGCGTCCTTGGTGCACAAGAAGTGACATTTTTAGGCTACCACATCAGTCCCGAGGGAACTCATCCTCCTCAAGATCGTGTCCAAACCATCCTAGACTTTCCCCATCCTAAAACAGTCCAAGGGGTGCGTCGTTTTCTAGGCATGCTAAACTATTATCGCCGATTCGTGCCCCGCGCTGCATTGTTCCAGGCTCCACTTATAAAATCTGTGGTTGAAACCAAAGGCAAGGGTGCCAAACCATTTATATGGACACCTTTACTTTTGGAACAATTTAAAGGCTGCAAAGAGAGTCTAGCTAATGCCACTCTTCTGCAATATCCATCAACGGCGCGCCTCTCGGTCTGTTTACTGACGCATCCAACGTCCACATTGGGTCCTGTCTCCAACAACTCATTAACGACAAGTGGGTCCCTCTTGCCTTCTTTAGCAAGAAACTGACAGATCAGCAAACACAGTGGCCGGCTTATTATCGCGAGTTACTGGCGGTGTACGAAAACGTACAACATTTTCGCCACATTCTTGAGGTCCAACACGCGACCATTTTCACGGACCATAAGCCGCTTCTCTACGCTTTTATACAGCGCCGTGAAAAACTCCCCCCTGCTCAGTTAAACCAACTGTCTTTTATCAGTCAGTTCACGACAGACATAAAATATATCAGGGGAGAAGACAATGTCGTCGCCGACGCTATGTCACGTGTCGACGCTATCGCTTTTGACCAGGACTACGAAGCCCTCGCCAAATCACAAAAGTCAGACTCAGAGCTATCTTTCCTGCGTACTCAAGGGTCAAGCCTGCAATTGACCAACATTAATATTCCAGGAACCAACATCTCTGTGACCTGTGACGTGTCCACGGGCAAGCCTCGTCCCTATCTTACCCCTCCTTTTCGAAGAGAAGTTTTTAACAAGGTCCACAATCTCAGTCATCCCGGTGCACGAGCTAGCACCCGCTTAGTAACTGAACGCTACGTTTGGCCTTCTGTCAACAGGGATTGCAAAGAGTGGGCACGAACTTGCGAGGCGTGTCAACGCGCCAAAGTATCACGTCATAATTTTTCGCCAATCGGAAATTTCGAACTACCATCTGGTCGTTTCAAACATGTCCATATTGACATCATCGGCCCCCTGCCGATTTGCAGCGACTACCGATATTGTTTGACAGCTATTGATAGAACGACTAGGTGGCCTGAGGTCTGGCCAATGCGGACTATCACTGCAGAGGAGGTAGCAGAAACCTTTACACGAGAATGGGTTGCCCGTTTCGGTGTACCGTCAGTCATTACAACAGACCAAGGCACTCAGTTTGAGTCTGATCTGTTCCGCCGAATGACAATAAACTTCGCCACTAAGCGAATTAGAACAACGGCATACCATCCCTGCGCCAACGGCATGATTGAGCGTGTTCATCGCCAACTTAAGGCTGCTCTCATGTGCCACCAAGATTCTTGGGTACGTGCACTGCCTTTCGTCCTTCTTGGGATGCGCTGCGCTTTCAAAGAAGACCTGAAAGCTACAGCTGCTGAATTGGTTTACGGAGAAACACTTCGGTTGCCCGGTGAATCGCTTGTTCCAGTTTCCGGAACTGATACCACAAACGATCCCTCAGACTTTGTTGTACAACTTCGACGTAAAATGTCGACTGTACGACCAATCCCTGCATCTCGTCATACTCAACCATCTTCTTTTATCTTCAAGGATCTTTCGTCAGCAACTCACGTTTTTCTTCGTGACGATACAGTCAGACGCCCCTTACAAACACCTTATACAGGTCCATACCAAGTCGTTGATCGCGCCAACGATGGCAAAACAATGACTTTTGTCATTAAGGGTAAAAACGTCGCTGTAAGTATTGGTCGCGTCAAGCTGGCTTACATGGAACATGCCAGTCCAGCAGCCCTTGATCCTCAGACGAATCCAACAAAACCCACATCAATACCTAAACAGCCCGATCCATCTCAAAACGCAGACGCCAATCCAACAACAATTACAAAACTACCCTATATTACTCGTTCTGGCAGACGAGTCAAATTCAAGGATTTCCCCGATTTCTGTTAAATCGGTTCATCTTTCTCCGTGGGGGGGTGGTGTGGCGTCACGTATTGTGAATTTGTGAACGCACGTTAGTATACGTGGCGTCGCCTGTTATGTTTAGTTAATTATAAGTAGTCAGGAACGCACCCTTGTAAGTGGCAACACGAAGCCACGGTTCGGGGCGTTACCTACAGCGGGCCCTTTTTAGTAGCGTCGCTCGCTTGCTTGTTAACCGTCGCGGGACAGACTAGATATTACGTCATTAGTATTTTGTCCCTACGATTCTAACTAGTTATAAGATAGTGTACCTAACGTTAGAACTTCATACGTGTGACCATTATATGATTATTTCTGCAAGTTGAAGTTTCTCTTCCGCTCCTTGACTCAATTTCACCTCCAATACGCGTAAAAGGAGACAGGTGGAATACCTTCCACCTATGTCCCCAAACATAACATAACATCACGCCTTGTTTCCCCGAAGGGTTGGGCAGAGGTGTCCCTGTAGCAGACCCCAAACTCTACTCGAAATCGAAAGGGATCTCATTCACTCAAACATCCCACCTGTATGGTACTGACAGATTATCTAGAAACGATTTGAGAAAATTACCGTTATGTCAGTTAACTTGTACATACCTACAAACGAATAATTCTGCGAGTTTTTACCTACTCCACCCCAAAGCTAACCTCATGAGTAGGTACTTTAACCAAAACAGTACCCTAATTGCGTAATAGGTACAACACAATCACAATTTGTGTCGATTTGAAACAGATTACTAATCCATTGCTTCATAAGTTGGAAAAAAAAATCTGCTCAACAACGTAAATAACGCAATGATTGTTGCTGAACTGTCAAAATGAAACAAATTAGGCAAAATTGTTTTAAAAAATAAGTTACGCAATTAGGGTACTGTTTAATAAATGTTAAACTTATTGTAGGTAGAAAAAACAGAACTTACGGTTACAAATACACGCGGCAACCATTCGATGATTTTTTTTGGTCACAGTAGGTACCAAGGATGTTGCGGATGCCGATTTTTTCACATCCGCGGATGTAAATGCGGATGCGGATTTTTGAAGGCTCACATCCGCGGATACGAATGCGGATGCGGATTTTTAAGATCTTATATAAATATAGTATACTAGCTTCTGCCTGTGACTTCGTTCGCGTGGAAGTCGTAAGACACCACAATATACTACAATAACAGTCACATTTTTATAAAACTTTCCTGTATACTACGTTTGTAGTTTTATTTTCAGCAGCCAAAATATACAGAGAGTCAGGAATGGCAAGCGACGTACAGTTGTCAGTATGAGAAGCAGCTTGTCCTGAGGTCGACACCCGCAGCAATCAGCCTTCGGTGTCGGCCCCTGTGACTTGTTGATCGCAAAGCATACGCTCACAGGAACTGCACGCGCTTAAACTGGTAATTGTGGGGAATTAGTGGTATACGCGGCATAAACACTGTCACGCCATCGCCACAACTTATTAGAATTTCCACCTCGATGACGTTTCTCTGCAAAGACACGACTTTGAGCTGGGTTCCGTTACTCAACTTCGGCGGAGTTAAGTTCCGAAGGAGCGTAATCGGGGCACCGACCTTCAGCTGAATGATGTACAACGGAAGTCCACTTGCCATAAGCGAATTGAAAAATTCTACGGGGTAATGTGTGGCGTGATCTTCCTCCACATCAGTATTAATGGAGGTGTATATCACTGCACTCCATTCAATTAGCGAGAAAATGTTGTGGTTGATCGCTGCAGCTTGATCATTTTGGCGTTAAAATGGGAACACGCCCAAGAATTCTCTTGGTATGGTATTCGATGTCCCCGTATACCAGACGAATAAGATCTTCTAAAGTGGGAACTACACTACCAAGAGTCTGGTAGAGTGCCTTCACCAGCTTTTAGAAGAACATCGGAGAATTCTTGAGCATTTGAATTCCCGCCAAGCCGAGCTCGCATGATGATGGTCAAGCGTAGTCTATTAACTCTCAAAAATAGAGTCGACCTTTTTAACGAAGTATTCACTTTGTCAGTCAGAATTGTGACACCACCCATCATGTATTGGTTCCTGCGGATGTCCTGCAGGGTTCTATTTACAACTTCCACTGCTTTCCTATTTGCCATAATGCATTCATCCCATACGATGAAGCGCAATACCTAAACACACGTCCCTTGTAATTGTTGCGTGACACCCCACAAACAGGCGTTTCGTTGCTCTCTAAATCGATGGGAATCTTAAACATGGCGTGCGCTGTTTTGTCACCACGAAGCAGTGTGGCAGCGATTCCAGAAGATCCACACACAGATTTTAAAATTGCTAGTATTTTATATTGGTTTACCTAGACAAGACTGATGTAGGTACTGTCCTGGAAGCCCATAACTAACCACTTTGAAAAAAAAACCCGAGCACACGATGACCACATCTGTTACCACCCCGGTTCTACAGCGGCCGAGCGCTGCAAGCAAGAATAGTTCTTACGGTGGTTAGTTATGGCTTTCCGCGATGGTACATGTGGCCGATGAACTATAAAAATAAGTACTTATACAGGAAAGTTTTATAAAAATGTGACTGTTATTGTAGTATATTGTGGTGTCTTACGACTTCCACGCGAACGAAGTCGCGGGCAGAAGCTAGTAATATTATAAAACAAAGTCCCCCGCCGCGTCTGTCTGTCTGAATGCGATAAAATCAAAAAACTACCGAACGGATTTGCAAACGGTTTTCACCAATAGACGGAGTGATTCATCATTTAGGTTTTGTGTAAATTGGCTGAAATTTGACGATTATTGTTGAAGAAGTCGGAAAAAATCATGCCGACTGGGAGCTTTACTGGCGTGCGCTGCCTAAACCGAAAAAGATACATCAAATTTATGTTCTACGGTATTGTTCATCTTAAAAAGTGCAACAATAAAGTCCGCGATGGCATAATATATGTCTATCTTCTAAGGATGACCCACAATAACCATATCCAAAAAATATGTTATTTAAATTGGGCATTTAATTTAGATTAAAATGTGCCTTAATTTTTTCTTTTTTTTTCTTTTTCAGTTTGCAAATTTTATTGTTTACCATGTTAACATATAATATACACAAACATATTTACAACTAACTACTATACAGGGCGTCCCAAAGTTATGGGACATGAAGGGAAAGTACCTTAAATATCGTAGATAGGGTATTTTGCTGAAAGAAGACATTATGTTATTTTTAAAAGTTAGTAATTCTGCATTCAAAGATTTTCTAAAAATTACTTGCCTCGTCTGGGAATCGAACCGACATAAATGTAAAAAAAAACACCCCTACTTTTATGATGCCAATCGAAAGAATGGCCAAAAAATAATAACTCTTCTTAAGTAACATAGTATTTTAAAAGAAAGGAACAGCGTGAAATTAATCATTTTAATCAAATTAAAAACATACATGAAACTGCCGTAGTCAATTAAGTGGGTATTTTTTTTGTAAATTAATTAATTAAATGCTCAAAATGTGATCCCTCTTGTCTTACGCAAATCGCCAATCTTTTAATGAGTCCGCTGCCTGTTATTTATTATTTATTTATTTATTTATTTCTATAACACTTAACCTATTACATTTTGGTTTTAGCCTCACAACGAAAACCTCTCAGGGTTTATCTGTGTGCGGCGAGCCGTTCAAGATTTTTTTATTTTTTTATTTTACAAAAATTTTCTTATCACAATTCTGTTTGTAACTCGCCCGTTCTCGTATCGTTTTTTGTATAGCATATCTTTCACGTATCCCCAAAAGAAGAAATCGAATGGTGTATAATACAGGGCGTCCCAAAATTATGGGACATGGATTGGTACGAATGGACCGATTAGATGGCCGGCCAGATCCCCGGATCTTATACCATTAGATTTCTTCTTTTGGGGATACGTGAAAGATATGCTATACAAAAAACGATACGAGAACGGGCGAGTTACAAACAGAATTGTGCCATATCATATCGAGTATTCACCATAAAATGATAAGAAAATCAACAGGCAGCGGACTCATTAAAAGATTGGCGATTTGTGTAAGACAAGAGGGATCACATTTTGAGCATTTAATTAATTCATTTACAAAAAAAAAATATCCACTTAATTGACTACGGCAGTTTCATGTATGTTTTTAATTTGATTAAAATGATTAATTTCACGCTGTTCCTTTCTTTTAAAATACTATGTTACTTAAGAAGAGTTATTATTTTTTGGCCATTCTTTCGATTGGCATCATAAAAGTAGGGGTTTTTTTTTACATTTAAGTCGGTTCGATTCCCAGACGAGGCAAGTAATTTTTAGAAAATCTTTGAATGCAGAATTACTAACTTTTAAAAATAACATAATGTCTTCTTTCAGCAAAATACCCTATCTACGATATTTAAGGTACTTTCCCTTCATGTCCCATAACTTTGGGACGCCCTGTATATTATGTACAAGTATGTAAAGGAAAAAGTTAAAAATGAAGACAAGAGCTCATTGGGCGTCAAAAAATTCTTCCGCATCGCTGTCAGCAAGAAAAGTGCCAAAAAGGCTGGCAGCATTGCCACGTTGGATGGCGATGCAGATTCTTTGGCCTAAGAATTGGCCAGCCCTCTGGTCACGTAAAGAGTCGACCAACCGCTTGGCGATGTCCCGGAATACTCGGTGAGCACTCGGACCCCATGGCCCTAGTGTTTCAACCCCAAACGGCTCAAAAATATAGCTTATGCCTTAAATCATATAATTTAAATGAATAGTTTAAAAGATGTTACAGTTTCAAATTTACGAGTCAATTGGACGTTTTCCTCTGTTATGAAAAGGTATGAAATCTCGGTAGTACGTTCCCGTGGGATATTCTCCGACATCCACGCGGGCGAAGCCGCGGGCAAAAGCTAGTTACCAATAAAATAAAATGATGCTGATCATCATACTGATCATCAGCTGATGATAAAATAAAAACTACCTAGCGAATAATAAATAATGAAACAGGTAGGAAAAAACAGCGTCATAGGTGGTACTGAATTCAATTTAGAGACTGCACATGGCCCCATCAACTCAGATGTAGAAATAGCTCAGGAACTTGTAAACTTTTTTGGTAATAGTCCCCATTAAACTACTGAAAATTTAAATTCATCACCCGCGCTTTCTGCCGCCTTACTTAGAAATAATGTAAAGGCATGCCCTTTAGAGTTTAGGTTTCAGAATACAAACCCCCAGGTTGTTATAAAAGCTTTTAAAAATCTTAAAATTAAATCAACAGAAGATCTATGGGGAATGTCTGTAAAACTATCATCGAAACCATTGCGCCCTATTTAGCTTTCATATTTAACAGCAGTGTAACCCAAGGAGTCTTTCCGTATCTCATGAAACTCAGTAAAGTAGTTCCTTTGTTCAAATCCGGTGATAGTAAGGAACCCAACAATTATAGGCCCGTGTCAATTCTGCCAGTTCTCAGTACCTAAGGTGTTTGAAAAATTGATGCTCAATCAAATCTTACGTCACTTAATAAAAATTCCATCTTTCATGAACAACAGTAGTGCTATTCTGTATGAATCTCACCGTGATATCTTAGGTGAAGTGAGCTGCCAATAGTGTAATCGTGTTTCGTTCTTCTGCTCGGGATGAGAAGTCGTTGTGCAAACAATGGCTACTAATATTGTAAAGTGTGGAAGCTGCAATGTAGTTATAAATGAGACATTGGCTTTTATTTGTAATAAACTGGATGTGATGGACGAGCAAAGTATTGCCCGCATTTGTGTCAGTGCATTTACGGAAAGTGAAATTTTGAATGCCAAAAACTTGTTGTTTGATTCTATTTCGACAACAAAGCGCAAGAAGTTAAGGAAAAGACAGGGAAAAACACTACGTGACATAGACGATATCGTCTGTCTGTTAAAGGAAACGGATCCCGAAGAAATCCCCATCTTTGTCGCTCGGGATTTACAAAAACTACCCCCAGTCTTGTTCGACCATGTAGATGTGACTCGACTTCTCAAAGATCTGGTGCGAATGCGAAGTGAAATAGACCATATTTCTGAAGAGTACGCCACAGTGAATCAGTTAAAGGAGCTACGTGTAGAAGTAGAAGCACTTAGGAACGCGTCAATCGTGAACAATTTCTCACGAAACATAAACGTGAAACGGGGCGCCTGTGCGCTGTCCAGTTTTGAGCACGAAAGTGGGCCTATGGGACTATCCCCGATATGTGGCACGTATAAATCTGTAGAAAAACAGCCTGCAATGACTCCTTTAAAGAAGCTGCGTAACATTTTGTCGGATGTGGGTAGCGCGATAAAAACACCGTGCGCAGTTGAGAACGTACCGGCGCCCGCAAGCGAGAAAATAACAGCTGCTCGCGCTCTGTCTAAGGCGGTGGTGAGTCAGCCGACGTTACCGGCCTCTGCCGCTAAATGCGCACAAAACTGTGACCAACCGCCAAGTCCACAATTGTGCGTCGAAAACAGGAAAAGTTTCTCTGATGTTGTGCAGGATAGTGTGCCGAAGCTGCAGTCCAAACCTCAAATATCTAACGAGGAATGGACCCTAGTTCAGAAAAAGAGGCTGCGAAACCGTTTTGTCGCAAATACAGGGAAAGCTATTATTGATTCTGACACTAAGTTCAAGGCGGCGAATACTAAAGTTCCGATTTATATTTATAACGTGTCCAAGGAGACGTCTGCAAATGATATTCAAACTTATTTATTGAAGAAAACTAACGTAGACATAAAATTGGATAAAATGAATATGAAATTAAATAAAGATTACGATGGATACATAGTTTTTGTTCCTAAACATAAGCTTGAAATGTTTCTGAAAGATGACGTTTGGCCCGACGGGATAATATATCGCCGTTTTGTTGACTTTAGGCGAAACGCGGATAAACGTACCTATCGGGAGATGAATGAAGTAATATCGTCAGTCAATGGATAGTACAACTAAACTTATTACTTTCAATTGCAAAAGTGTCACCAGGTCAGTCGAGTGTGTAAGAGGACTCTGTCGTGTGGCTGACATTGTGGCACTACAGGAGACTTGGCTTCTGCCTCACGATATTCAGTTCCTGGGTAGCATTGATGACGCATTCTCCTTTACTGGGAAGTCTGCTGTTGATACATCTGCTGGAGTGCTTAGAGGAAGGCCGTACGGGGGTGTCGCTTTGCTGTGGAGAAAAGCGGTGTTTCCAACGGTGTTTGTGATCGCGTGTACTAGTGTGCGTCTCGCAGCGATTAAGTTAGTGCTTCACGACCGGTCGATGCTAGTTATATCGGTGTACATGCCTACCGATTCGAACGAAAATTTAATCGAGTTTACAGAGTGCCTCAGTGAGTTAAACGCGATAATTGAAAATAGTAATGTGGAATCGGTGTACATTCTCGGGGACTTCAACGCGCACCCAGGTGAGCTGTTTTCTAACGAGTTGTTTACTTTTTGTACGGAACAATCGTGGTCGTGTCTAGACATTGAGCGGCTGCCTCGCGATACTTATACATTTGTGAGTGAGGCACACGGGTGCCGGCGATGGCTCGATCACTGCGTAGTGACAAGTGCGGCGCGGCGCACGGTTGTGGACGTGTGCGTACTGTACGATACATACTGGTCTGATCACCATCCGTTATTGATTGAATGTAATATGAATATTATTTTACCAAAAATCACAACCAATGCTAACCCTGTCAGTGATGTCAAATGGAGAATTAAAGACCATAATCAAACACAAGATTATACCAGTTATTGTAACTCAAGATTAAAGCAGATTGACTTTCCATCTGAGTGTAGTTATTGCGCAGATAGAATGTGTAGTGATCAGAGCCACAAAATGACAATAAGTTCAATGTATGACAAGATTGTAAATATTTTGACCGAAGCAGCTAAGAGTAGCTGCACTGTACCTAAACGAAACAATTTTAAATATGTAACAGGATGGAACAAGCATGTTAGTGATGCTCACCGGAGGGCGAGACTATGTTTTCAGACTTGGGTGTCTTATGGACGACCTAGATCTGGTTATGTTTATTTTCAAATGTGTGAGTCTAGGAAAATATTTAAAGCTAAATTAAAGTACTGTCAAGACAATGAAACTCAGATAAAGATGGATATTATTGCGGAACATCATGCGAATAAAAATTTTGGTGACTTTTGGAAAAACACACATAAACTGAATCCAAGGTCGGGCTCTCCGGTGAGTGTGGGTGGCGCGCATGAGCCGCGGGACATAGCATGCGCCTTTCAGCGTCATTTTAATGTGGTGTCACCGCTCGGGTCTGCGTCTCAGATGCTCGCTGCTGAGGATCGCCCTGGGGATATTAACGTCAGATTCTCCGCCAAGGATGTGGCTAGCGTTATAAAGAAGATGGTGAGAGGCAAGTCCCCGGGTCACGACAATCTTAGCATCGAGCATTTGAAGAACGCTGGCGTACACCTGCCAAGAGTCCTTGCATTATTTTTTAACTTATGTGTCAGTCATAGTTATTTGCCCGATGACTTAATGCACACGGTTGTAGTGCCAATCGTTAAGGATAAGACAGGTGACTCCTCAGATCTTGCGAATTATAGACCGATCTCGCTTGCGACTGTCATAGCTAAGGTGCTGGACAGTTTGCTTGACCAACAGTTGGAGAAGCACCTCCAATTGCATGACGCTCAGTTTGGTTTTACACCCGGTTTGTCAACTGAGAGTGCTATCCTCTGTCTCAAGCAAACTGTTCAGTACTACACAGACAGAAGCACACCAGTATATGCATGCTATTTAGACCTGTCAAAAGCTTTTGATCTGGTGTGTTATGACAAGCTGTGGCAGAAGCTGCAATGTGAAACGGATCTGCCACATGAGATTGTATCTTTATTCAGATACTGGTACAATAAACAGCTGAATAGTGTCAGATGGGCGGGTGCGCGGTCGGACATGTACAGGTTGGATTGTGGAGTGAGGCAAGGGGGTTTATCCTCGCCTCGCCTCTTTAACTTGTATATGAACCGGCTGATCGGTGAGCTCAGCAGCACTAATATTGGGTGTTCTATAGATGGGGTCTGTATAAACAACATCAGCTACGCGGATGATATGGTGTTGCTGAGCCCATCGATTGGTGCATTACGTAAACTTTTGAGTTTATGTGAGTCATATGCGGAGGCCCATGGGCTCAGGTACAATGCTAAGAAGAGTGAATTTATGATTTTTAAAGCCGGTACCAAATGCTACTCATGTGTACCTCCTGTCACTCTTTGCGGCATTCCTTTAAACAGGGTGAAGCAATTCAAGTATTTGGGCCACTGGGTCTCCGAAGACCTGTGTGACAATCAGGACATTGAGAGGGAGCGCAGGGCGCTGTCTGTCCGGTGTAATATGTTGGCTCGCAGGTTCGCACGATGTACTAGACCAGTAAAGGTGACTTTATTTAAGGCATATTGTCAGTCGTTTTACACGTGCAGCCTGTGGACCAACTTTACGCAGCGGGCGTACAGCGCACTGCGCGTACAGTATAACAATGCTTTCAGGATGTTGTTAGGGTTTCCGCGGTGTTGTAGTGCCTCGACTATGTTTGCTGAGGCGCAGACAGATGATTTTTTCGCGATCATCAGGAAACGGAGCGCTTCGCTACTAAGTCGACTACGAAACAGCTCGAACAGCATCTTGAAGGTATTGTCTGAGCGGTGGGATCTCCCTCTGTTACAGAGGTGGATGCAGCTTCATAGTAGCGCGTCCCCTCGTATTATGTAATTTATGTTGTTTTCGTTTTGGACGATATTTGTTTGTATTTATTTCAATTTTATATTATGTTTCGATTGACATCTGTTTGTATTTTAAATTTATTTGAAAATGACATGTGTATGTATTTTAATTTTATTATAATAGAATGTTTGAGGATTATTTTATGTGTGTGATTTTTTATATCAATTTTATGTTTTAATTTAATGTATGTAATGATTTTTATGGACTTTGTCTGAAATAAATGAAATATTATTATTATTATTTTTTCGTCTTTGACATTTCTCGGGACCCAGGGGTCCCGGACCTTTGGAAGGCGTACGAGGGGCCGAAGCCAACTCGGAGAGGCCCCTTAGACGTTTTTGATGAAATGAGGTACCAACCGACGATTATCCCTGTTCGCACTATGCAAATGCAGCCAAGGACAACCCCCGGTTGGTATAGGACTATTGTAAGATATGGAAACAAAGATATCGGACTATGGGTTTGGGTTGCTAAAGTGGATTGGTCACCTGGAACTATGGAAGGACTATGGCCCCTGCCTGATCTATGTTTTATATGCACACGGATAAAATGGCAGGGGGTGACTTGCACACTCAATAATGGGCCCCCGAAAACGGTCGCTAGCACATAGTGTCGTAGCGACAAGGGGGCAACACGTCCTGAGGTGCTTATGAGGAGTGGAGAGGTATTCCACGGCTATCAGGACAATCCCGGAAGTACGGTCAAGATCCCTACCAGCATCTTACTGGAATACTTCCTTCCTCCGAGCACGTTTGCTCTTGCGAATCTCCACTCAAGCCGGCCAATTAAGGCAAGAATGAGGCGGGAGCGCCGTTCCTCGTCAGTGTTCACTCCAGCCGGCCAATAAAGGCAAGCCAGAGGTGAGGAACAAGACTTCTCCCGGGAGATAGGGTCCGTGGGGTCGCTACTGCCCAACAGCTCGCCACATGCTGCCCTGCGGGATTTTGTATCTCTCTTGGTCTGGCTCCTCATCCCAGACCTGTTCCGGCAAAGTAAACTGTACCGGCACAGACCTAGAGTTCGGAGCGCGCAAGCCCCACCACGACGTCAACGTAGAGATACGGCGGTGGGGTTATTATTATTTTTATATATATTTAAATATCTCGGGATCTTAGGGTCCCGGTCTTTTGGAAGGCGTACGAGGAGCCGAAGCCAACTCGCAGAGGCCCCTTAGACAATTTTATATGGAATGAGGCACCAACCGACGATTATCCCTGTTCGCATTATGCAAGTGCAGCCAAGGACAACCCCCGGTTGGTGTAGGACTATTGTAAAATATGGAAACAAAGGTATTGGACTGTGGGTTTGGGTGGCTAAAGTGGACTGGTCACCTGGAACTATGAAGTACTATGGCCCCTGCCTGATCAATGTTTTATATGCACACGGATAAAATGGCAGGGGGTGACTTGCACACTCAATAATGGGCCCCCGAAAACGGTCGCTAGCACAAAGTGTCGTAGCAACAAGGGGGCAACATGTCCTGAGGTGCTTGAGGAGTGGAGAGGTATTCCATGGCTTTCAGAACAATCCCAGAGCCCGGAAGATGGTCAAGATCCCTACGAGCACTTACTGGAATACTTCCTTCCTCCGAGCACGTTTGCTCTTGCGAATCTCCACTCAAGCCGGCCAATTAAGGCAAGAATGAGGCGGGAGTGCCGTTCCTCGTCAGTGTTCACTCCAGCCAGCCAATAAAGGCAAGCCAGAGGTGAGGAACAAGACTTCTCCCGGGAGATAGGGTCCGTGGGGTCGCTACTGCCCAACAGCTCGCCACATGCTGCCCTGCGGGATTTTGTATCTCTCTTGGTCTGGCTCCTCATCCCAGACCTGTTCCGGCAAAGTAAACTGTACCGGCACAGACCTAGAGTTCGGAGCGCGCAAGCCCCACCACGACGTCAACGTAGAGATACGGCGGTGGGGTTATTATTATTATTATTATAGTGTCAATCCTTAGCAACTGACAGCTCACTCCACGCTCACTTTACGGTGAGATGGTTACAGAATAACACTACAGTACGGTTTCACCAAAGGGCGTTGTACATACCTACTAACCTACCTACTTTCAACTGTCCCTAACTATGCGTTCGCACTGGAAGTGACATGCTCTGTGCGCACTGGCGAAACATCACAACAAACAAAACATGTTGAAATCTCTAGTGCCTGTCAAACTTTGTATGGAAAATTGTCAGAAAATAGAGATTCCAAGATGTTTCGTTGTAAATGTTTCGCCAGTGCAAACGCACAGTAAGCCCAAGTCCGCACGGACGTAATAAAATCGCGGCGGGATTTTATCGCGCACTGGATTTTCAACTCTCGGTGTTAAGCCGAGCGTTGAGAATCCAACGCGCTGAGATGCACTCTTGTCCCAGCGCGTTGAAAAAACACACTGTGGACTTTCAACTCTCGGCGCTAAGCAGACCGTTGAAAACAAAGTGCACGAAAAAAAATCGCCGCGATTTTATTACGTCCGTGCGAACGTGGGCTAAGAGTTGCGTTGGTCTAAACCGAAAAAAAGTAACCACAGCTTAAAAAAGTTCTGACAGGTGAAAACGGCAATTTTTTTAAAACTACCCAATAACACTTTGCCCGACCTTTTTTTCAAGCCAGTTTTTGTATTTGAAACTTTATTATTCTACATTACTTGAAGTACAGGGTGGCAGGGGCATCGACGCGAAAACTGAAGCCATGGATTCAGTACCTACATGATTCTGAACCCCCCTGCGTTGAAATTTTTCATCGTTTATTAAAAAAAAATCTGCTGTTCCATACATTTTGACCGCGTAGGTACCTACTGGTGCAGTGAATCAGTGATTACTTTGTTGAGTGTGTTTTTGTAGATAATTTTTGTTGTAATTGTGTCACTAACATAGTTGTAAGTTTATTTTATTGTTACTAACATTGTATGAGTCTCATTGTTACTCGTAATAAAGAATTTAATTAATTGCACTTTTCTATGAAACAGCAGATTTTTTAAAAAATAACCGACGTTGTATGTCAATGCAGTGGGGTTCAGAATTATATACTGAATCCATGGTTTCAGTTTTGTCGATGTCCCTGCCACCCTGTATATGTCAGTTCAAGTTTGAAATTTGTATTTCAAACCAGCTTGCAGGTTTGAGCTTGGACTTGGAAAACTTGTTTTATAATGAGACAGTCATCCACAAGTTTATCATGACTAAGAGCTCCGATTATGTTTAATAGCACTTCAACTAACTTAACCGATCATGTAAGGAAAATGAGTATGCTCCAGGAGTTGCCAGACAACGATAATGTTAAAATCATTACATGTACCTATTTAGCCCTGACACCTACATTGAAGAACTCCAACAACACCCCGTCCATGTGCTGAGGCAAGTGGCAACAAGGAGGATAACTACTCCTGATACTATGTAGTTTCACTTTAAACTGATCTGATTGCAAAATGGACTTTCTGTATCATAGAAACCATTGAAATAGAAATAACAATAGAAACAGCATTTTGACGTTTTATAATATAATACTTCTTTTCTGCTAATCTACGTCCAATTGTCCTCATGTCTGACAGACTTGAGTACGATAGGAATTGCTGGCCACACTCTCTAGACTGCTCTGTCCTGAGCCAGTATAATGTATTTTTTAACCTTCAATACCAAAAGAGGGGTATTATAAATTTGACCAATATGAGTGTTTGTCTGTGCCACTGTAGCTCTTAAACGGGTGAACCGATTTTAATGCAGTTTTTTTATTTGACAGCAGGTTTTCTAGTGATGGTTCTTAGATATATTTTATCAAAATCTGTTCAGCTGTTTGAAGATTATCAGCTCTACTAGTTGATGAATGGATGTGAGTATCTTCCACAGGTCTGATCTATTTGAAATTTGGTATTCTGTTACTTCAATGATGTTAGAAGAACATAGTAATCTTGAACTAATGCTGCAGCATCACCTGGAATTTGCAGGATACCCAACTTCCTTCCAACTTACAGCACCGGTATTGTGTTTGGGCTCATTGGAACGTTCTCAATGAATAGTTTATAGATAGATGGTGAACAGGGTCTGGTGATGGAGTAAGAAAGAGAAATGAGAAAATGTCTGTGTCGGGGGTTAAAATTGTACTTGTATAAGGTCTTTTCTGAAGCCTCCTTCAAACCACCACAAAGGTATTCAATATCAGTAGTAGGTAGTTTGTATGTTGTCAACCTGTGCTGACAACATACATGACTGCTGTATAACTTAGTACATCTTATCAATGATTCGCCCTTAGAGCACAGGACGATGAAAAAGGGTAATTTCAAAGAAACACGACATCGATAACACTGTAACTTAGATAATGTAATTACATAAATTCTAAATAAATAGGTAAGATACAATTCACGTTTGATTCACTAGATTCATGTTCAGATTTACTTCTCTTCTTCTACAACTGGGAATTTTCCTCGGTAGAAGGGGATGTTGGCACAGAATAGTCTCCAGTCCGTGAAGTATATGAGACCGACGAAAGCCGCGCCTCCGAAGCCGACCGCTGATGTAGCGAACGATGCGGCGATTTCAACATGTTTCTTTCCCAAACGGCCCAACATTTTGCAAATTGTTGTGGATTGGTGCTGATAACCTCCGCTCAAAGGAAAGCAAATTGTTACGTAAAGCGTACGTACGTAACTGTAAAGTCAAACGTCAAAAAAAATCCCAATCCAGATAGAAGAATGTGACATTGACATTTCTTGTTCTTAAGCCAGCACCAGACACAGTCACATATTTGATCAAACACTCCCTCACACATTTGAACACTTGTTTGCTTTTACTTGCCAGACATAGCAACAATATTTGAACACTTATATGATAACTTGTTTGAACACTTGTTTGATCACATGTCTGGCAGGGGTGTTGATTTTCGAGCGCACATTACCTGCCAGACATGCTTTGCAGCACGTTCGCTTCACAGTTTTCAAATAGACAACAAACGATGACGATTTTGTGGACGCGGTATACCTATATTATTTTAAAGTTTATCTAATTATTTATTACATGTCCAAAAAATTAACTGTAGACTACCTACTTTATTTTTGGAGTTTATATAAAACACAAATATAAGTTATTTAAGTAATTACTTAATCAGGTACACCTTTTTAAAACAAATATTTAAGTACAAATTAACTAAAACAAAATTTCCATACATAAAAATGACCGTATCTATTTGTTCCGCGAGCCGATTTTCATAAACTAAACGTGACAAATGGTTTTAAGTTTATCCTTTCATTTAGGACCAAAATTAAAGAAATATCTTTACAAACAAAAAGTGAGTTTTCAAGTTACGTAGTGTTGGATATGAAATGAAAGGGCTTAAGTAGCACATTTCAAATATATGATTATAATAACCCCAAAATAATTTAAATAAAAGTGATAAAAACTAGTCATGTCTTAATTGTTTATACCTATAAAGTTATAGGTATAAACAATTAAGACATGACAGACAGACATATTAAAAATCCTTGTCACACGTGTTATTTAATATTTATAAATAATCATCATCATCATCATCAGCCTATAAATGTTCCCACTGCTGGGGCACAGGCCTCCTCTCTGTGAGAGGGATAAATAATCAAGATTTATAAATCGAACAGATTATGTCTGAATCCGGATTTTTAATATGTCTGTCTGTGATGTCTTGTTTATTTAAACCTATTTAGTTGACTTTTTTGTCATAGTTGGGTTTTAGTTTTTACAACTTTTATTTTTATTATGATGTTTACTTTTAGGGTTCCATATACATGGTTCTCCAGCAAGCAAGTCAATAAATTATAGGACACTCTCGTTGCTCTATTCCATTTTGCGATTGAATAAAGCGATCGTTCCACTCAAGGAAAAATCCACATCTCTTTAATAAAATAAGTGATAGACATAATTTTAATACTAGAAATAAAGATAAACTAGATCAACCATTTTACAGATTATCTAAAGTACATACATCTTTTATGGGGTACTGTGTTAAATGTTACAACAAAATACCTTGTGACATATTGCAATTAAATGAAAGAAAATTTAAAACTCATATCAAAAGTGCACTTTGTAAACAAGCATATTACAAATTAGAGGATTATATCCAGGATAAGAGTGCTTGGAAACATGCTGGTCCTGCTCCATAGGACAATTTAGAATCAAGACAAAATCAAACTGGTTGCTAATTTAATTGTAAAATTGATTATTTTGTGTTTTATGACATTGATTTAACATTCTGTGATTACTTTCTCACACACTGACTTATTAATTACAAAATTTTAGGAAAATCGTCTACTTTTACAATGTTTGTAAATATGTGAGCACCATGTATCTATCACATATTAAATTATCTGTCGTTGCTTCATTTTTAATTCTTTTTACCTATTGTGGTATAGTAATTTTATTCTAGGTGCATCGTCTTCACATATAATTATTTAACTAATGTACGTACCTATACAAACTATTGTAAAACATTTTAAAAGAGTAACGGTGGAGTTTCTTGCCCATTCTTCTCCATACGAAAACTACCTTTTGGAAGGGGCGACTAGAATCATTTTTAATATTTTGTAAATTTCGACGTTCAAAAGTGCCATACATGGGCCTATTTGAAATAAATGATTTGACTTTGACTTTGACTTTGACTTTGACAGTTATTTACGAGACACTGGACTTGCAGGCTACGCACACATTTGAACATTGAACGCTTTGATATATGCTACGCACACATTTGAACTTTTAACGCTTTGATATGAGCTCGAAAAATCGACACGGAATGGAAAAGTTGAAATTAATAAGTGATCAAACTTTGATCAAATACCCAAACACCCCTGCCAGACATGTGATCAAACAAGTGTTCAAACAAGTGCTCAAATATTGCTGCTATGTCTGGCGCCGGCTTCGAAAAACCGACACCGAATGGCAAAGTTGAAATAAGTGATCAAACTTTGATCAAATACCCAAACAACCCTGCCAGACATGTGATCAAACAAATGATCAAATATTGCTGCTATGTCTGGCGCCGGAATTAGCCCAATGTTTATGTTACCAACAGGGCTAACATGATTCTGACGTCATTCTAATCCATACCATGATCGCAAACGACGAGTAAACTCGAAAAAGGCACTTTGACACTTCTGCGCGTGACGATAAACCGATGTTGCAAATTATTAAAAACAAATTATTTTTATGATAGCAACATCGGCTTGAAGTTCTATTTCATTCATTCAAATATATGCATGGAATTATGTACAGACGCCAGCACTTCAAGCTTCTACAATCTGTCAAATTTATTTAATAGATTTTCTACTTTATCGCTGATGAATAAGGTTCAAAGTTGATTGGGAATATTTGACAGTTTCGGGTAGCTTGATGTGCTGGCATCTGTACATACAAAAAAAAACCTTAAATTCAAATCAAATAGCCAAGTCAAAAGTCGAGGTCAAATAATTTATTTCAATTAGGCACATGTAAGGCACTTTTGAACGTCAAACTAGCAATGCAAAGCAAATGGCTATCAAAAGACAAGAACTTACAAAAACTTGTTTGCTGGGAGATGGATCGATGTGTGTCGTAAATGTTTAAGTTTTTGTGAGAGGATGGATAAAAGATAATTTTTTTGTAAGTTTTTCTTCCTCTTGATTGCAGTTTGTTAGCGATAAAGTTGAAAATCTATTAAATAAATTTGACAGATTGTAGTAGCTTGATGTGCTGGCGTCTGTACGATATTTTGCCCAAAAAAAAAAAATTTTGACGTGGGAACTCGATAATTCGAACTTTTAGAGTTGGCAACACTGGTCAAAGGTGTCAAAGTCATGAACTCTGAGTATTTATTATAAGTTCTGTGGTCATGAAGCCAAAATGTTCACTTGCAGCAGTGTTGCCAACCCGTACGATAATTATGGGGGCGCGGGCGTACGATAATTTGACCAATGGTACGATGTACGATAATGAATGTCTAACGTACGATAATTTTGAAATTTGCTGAAAAAAATATTTGAAGTTCCATTAACAAATCGTATTTGTCAGACAAAATTAAAAGAAAAAAAAAATACCAATTTTGATTGTCAAGTATTCAACATCAACAAGTAAGTCTCTCTCTCTTTCCCTCCTCTAGTTTTTTAATAATTTTACAGTGAAAACACAAAAATATCAACTAAAAACTATGACAAAACATGTTTACGGTTTGTGCTGCTAGCGCCACTAAAGTGAAACTTGGCATTCTTCTCCTTTGACCATAGTATAAAATTATTCATTGTCTTTTGATAGCAATTTGAATTAACGTTTTACGGTTTTTTTTTATTTTTGGAGTTTTCTTTTGTACAGACGCCAGCACATCAACCTACCTGAAACTGTCAAATTTTCCCAATCAACTTTGACCCTTATTCATCAGTGATAAAGTTGAAAATCTATTAAATAAATTTGACAGATTGTAGTTGCTTGAAGTGCTGGCGTCTGTACGATAATTTTGCCCAAAAAACGATAATTTCGACGTTGGAACTCGATAATTTGAACTTTTGGAGTTGGCAACACTGACTTGCAGTGCAGTGAGTGTGTTTGGTTTATTGTTATTGTTGTAGATATAATAGAGTAATTTTAATGTGTAGATATGTCTTTGGTAAACTATCACAAAAATCACCGACATACAGTGTTGTCTCGACAGTTAAATTAAGGCAGGTACCAGGTACTCGGTGTCGACGAGCGGCCCTAGTTCGTGTGTACTGCGGTGGCGGCGGCACGACGGCGTTTCCCGTTGGTGTAGCCCCGGCATCAAGGTGTTCGCGATGTGGGACTCATCGGCGTTTCTGGGCGCGCTGACGCCTAAGTTCTACGTGGCCCTGACGGGCACGTCATCTCTGATCTCGGGGCTGATCCTGATCTTCGAGTGGTGGTACTTCCGCAAGTACGGCACGTCGTTCATCGAGCAGGTGTCGCTGACGCACCTAGGCCCGTGGTTGGGCGGCGGCGGCGCCAGCACCGAGCCGGATGCGGCGGACTGCAAGGTTTGGCGCAACCCGCTGTCGCTGCTGCGCGGCGCGGAGTACGGGCGTCTGTGGAGCGCCGCGCGGCGTGCGCCGCTCACCTACTACGACATGAACCTGTCCGCGCAGGAGCACCAGGCCTGGTTTGGCTGCGGCGCCGAGGTACATGCTATTCATTCTCATCCTAGCATTTATTTGCATCCCACAATGTTTTAAGGTGTAAAGATAAATAAATAACTAAGATAAGAAACTGGCTTAAAAATATGGTCTATCATGGACCTTGAAGGTGCTCTACCATGGTCCATGATAGACCTATAGCAAAATCTATTATTTTTTTATTTATAGCATACTAGCTTTTTTCTGCAGTTTCGCACGTGTGGAAGTTAGTGTGAAGTTATTTTCCCCCAATTAATAATTTACGTTTTTTTTTTTAAATCTTTCTTTGCCTCATGTTTACCGCAAATTAACGAATTTACTATCTTTTCTTTCTAAATTATTCCATGGAATCGTACTACCGGGATAAAACATATCCTATGTGTTAATCCAGGTAATAAACTATCTGTCTGCCTCATCCAAATCCTATAGTAGCTTAGCTACTAACCTAACAAAAAGGACTTGGCTTGCATGAATTCACGATAGTATTCAAACATTATGATAACATAATGATTGAATACTATCGTGAATTTTTGTTAGGTTACTGCTCAGAAATTGTGCACAATGTCAAATGATTGAAGTACTATCTTGAATTCATGGCCTACATTAAAGATACACAACACAAACAAAATCCCCTTTTTCGCTCCCCATAAAGGTGGAATTTTCAAAAATCCCTTCGTGCTCTCTACGTAATAAAAAACTGACTTCAAAACTGTTAAGTGAAAAATTATTTTAATTTCGGAAGTCAGTCGAAATTAAAGTAATTTTGCACTTTTTAGTTAGTTACCAACCATATTAAAGTAATCAAATGGCAATCTGTGAAATACAAATTATTAAGTAGTTCCGGTAGCCATTTGTGTCCTTCATCATCAGTTCCAAACTCAAACTCAAACTCAAAGCATTTATTTCAATTAAACCATTTACAGGCACTTTTGAATTGTCAAGGAATCGGTCAGTCAGAAATAGGTATGAAGCTAGTTGCCCATTCCAAAGCGTAGTAGGTACCTATGGAGAAGAACGTGCAAGAAACTTCACGGACACTCTTTTAAATAAAAAATTGTTACAAAATATTGGTTACATCATTCATGTTGAAATTATACATGTGATAACAATGTAGAAAGACGTGCACGTTAGAAGCGTCCGTAATAAAAAGATAAAACAAAGAACAATTCAAAAAATTAAAATAAAATAAAAATATTATTTTAATGGCAGCCCTGGCAGCTAAGAGATGACCAGTCCCAACTGACGGCGCCCGTTCACGTACATGACGCATGGATTAGCACCATTCAGCTCAACCATTTTGAAGGGAGCTAAATGATCCAACACACCCGCCACCATCAGCGAAACATTTGAGTGAGCATGACATACTCACAGCCGCCAGGGCACATTCAAGTCCATGCAAGACATATTACCCGGTAAATGGTAACTCTTTAGTACATAGTACTCACACCTGTGCTATGCAATTATATAATACAATGGAGATTGAGTTTATACAATGCAAAGATAGTCTTACAATCTTCAGCAGCTCCAACAGTATTTGCAAATGTTAATCAATTAGTTGTGGAGCAGGACCAGCATTGAGCCAAGCATTTTTATCAGCGATGTAATCCCCCAACGTATAATATGCCTGCCTGCATAGTGTGCGTTTTATACAAGATTTGAATTTCGTCTCATTCAGTTGAAGTATGTGGGGAGGAATTTTATTGTAACATTTTAAACAGTATCCCACTTCACCAAATTCTACTTCACCAAATGGTGCTTTAGAAGTATTCCACTTCACCAAATGGTGCTTTCTGAGAGTAAATGCACAAGTTACTAAAAAAAATACCTAAATTGCTACAGGTGTGCCTAAAATATTTGAAGAGTTCTCTCGATTTCTCCAAGATCCCATCATAACCAAATCACAATGGGATCAACTAGAAAGTATACCCTTTCAAACCAAAAATATTTTTTCAAATCGGTCCAGCCGTCTTCGAGTAATCGGGGAACATAAAAAAAAGATTCCAATGAACTGAGAACCTCTTCCTTTTTTTTTTAAGTCAGTTCAAAAGGAAGCTGTGTGCAAAATTTCAAAATCAAAAATCAAAATCAAAATATTTTATTTCACATAAACCTACATGGGCACTTATGAAACGTCAGAAGCTAGGTGCACGGTTCCAATTGGTCGTTTCCTATGGAGAAGAGCCAGCAAGAAACTCCACGGTTACTCTTTTAAAAATAATTGGCTTTTACAATACTTTCAAATAACAGTGTTTCTAGGTATGGGAGGACAGTGTAGGTCTTTCAATAAGTACCAAGTACTTAACAAAATAGAAAATGGTCAACAGGTCTACAATCCACTAAGCCTACAGCGTTCTCACATTCACAAAATATGTAGAAAAGAATCTATACAAAAAAATTAATTAATTAAAAAAAGTAAAAAACCTATTTTAAATAAAACGCAATTATATGCTAGTCCCTATTCACATTGCTAGTCCCTAAAAAGTGTTATATTTATTTATAGCCTTGTATCAGAATTACAAAAACATTTTTTTTCTTAGTTTTGAGACTGTCTGCCCTTTGGCAAAGGCCTCCTCCATCCCCTTCCAATTCTCCCTGTCCCTTGGTTGTCTAGTCCCATGTCTTTCCTGCCGTCATCACCAAGTCATCCTGTCATCTTTTTAATCGACTTCAAAAGAAGGAGGAGGTTTCTCAATTCAACCGTATATATATATGTAGGATCAGGAGTGCCGAGAGGTATTTCGTCGGGGTTTGGAGTTCTCATTTCATTGGGATAAACAAGACTGAATACACAACTACATGGTATTAATATAGTAGGTAGGTACTAGTTACACTATATGAGGTAAAACACAATACAAATGGTAATTAGTAACAAGATAAAGTAGGTGAATAGGTAGTAACAATCAAACAGACTTTTTAAGGTCTCAGTTCGTATAGTGGCCAAGCCAAATTTAAGTTATTTTTCACTTTGTAGTGGTTTCTTAGAAGTCTGTTGTTTTTTTTTTGTAAAAAAGTTTTTATTTCTCGCTTTTTAGTAGGTCATAATCAATATATAAGTTACATTAGCCTAATGCCAACTGCTCATCACTTTTTTTTATAAAATATTGCTTTTCCCGATGCAGGGACGTTCATCGTTGCTATAGGTTTGCTTATAATATTTAAAGAGTTCCCTCGATTTCTCTGGGATGCCATCATCAGATCCTGGTTTCCTTAACATGGTACCACACTTGGGATATCTCCTTTCCAACAAAAAAAGAATCATCAAACTTGGTTCATATACGACGAAGTCATCCGCGAACCCACAAAAAAATTATATATATACGGTCGAATTAAAGTACCTACTTAATCAAGTGATTTTTAAGTAAAAATCATTAATTAAATCAAATTGCTTTAAGTCTATCCTATTTGTAACACGAATTAAAATGGTTAATTTAAAATAACGGATTAATTTTAAATGATGGACGTACAAATGTATGTTAAAAATCCCTTGTGTTAGAATTATAATATTTAAACAAAAACACCAACTTTTCAGCTTTTTCCGTTCTTAATCTGTTCCTGATTTAAAAAAATACAAAAAAAAAAAAAACTGTCTGATGGCATCCTTCTGTATTCCACCAGGCATTTTTAACTACACTCGGCGTCACAAAAATCGCACCTCTTTAAGAATTCCCTTCAAAGTCATTTTAACCCTATTAATGGTGTAGACATATGACTGACTGTAAGGTATCATTGGAATGGCAATTTATTTAAATTTCAGAATAAATCAATAGATTTGGTTTTTTGTTTACCAGGGAATAAAAAAAGCAAGCTAATGCAAATGATTAAAAAGTTACATTTAATTTTATCAGCAAAAATTGCAACAAAGTCCATAAAAACAACTTAAAACTTAGTGTTACCCCCCAGCCCTGATGACTGCTTCCATGCGTTCTCTCATGGACCTAATTAATGTGACAACAGTCTCTTGAGGAATGTTGTCCCATTCTGCAACGGCGGCATCTTGGAGGTCTTGGAGAGTGGTAGGGGCAGGATCACGTGGCCGTACTCGCCGTTTCAGTTCATCCCAAAGGTGCTCAATAGGGTTCAGGTCTGGACTACGCGCCGGCCAGCGCATATCAGGGATCCCAACTTCTTGCAGGTAGTCACTTACAATTAATGCGGTGTGACAGCGGGCGTTATCGTGCATTAACGTGAACCCACTGCCAACAAAACCCGCATAAGGGACAACATGCTCCTCTAAGATCTCTGTTATGTACCGATGAGCAGTCAGCGACCCTTGCCCGCGAGCACTTCCAGTCCGAGAAACACACACAAGGGTCGTTTTCCCGTCGATTGGCATGTCGCCCCAGAACATGCACGAGCCACCCCCGTATTCCACTGTCTCTTGAATACAGGCTTGTGCGAATCGTTCCCCTTGCCTCCTGTACACTCTTCTACGCCTGTCGTTGCAGAAAAGACACCCTCGTCTCATCCGAGAAGAGCACAGCTCTCCATTGGTCTATTGTCCAATCCACATGGTCACGGGCAAATTGCAACCGGTCTCTCCTATGCTGTGCAGTCAATTTTGGCCCTGTAGCAGCCCTGTGAGCTGCAATTTTCTTCTCCCGCATTCTTCTAATCATGGAGACGATTACAGAAGTTCTGCGAGCTGATCGCAGTTGTTGTTGCAGCTCAACAGTATTGGAGAACCGATTACGTAAAGACGTCGAAACAATGAAGCGATCATCTCTTTCGGATGTGCACCGTTGTCTTCCAGATCCACATCTTCGGATATAGCCTCCAGTCTCTTGAAAGCGTTGGAACACTCGTCGAACGGATCAACGACTTGCCGAGACTTGCCTAAGTTCAGTTGCCGAACAACATCACATTGCCGCATCCCTGATTGCAGTAGTGCTATGATTTGAGCGGCTTCATCTGCAGTGGTATCCATTTTCTGGGGTATTTTCTTGCTGGAGCTGTTCACGTGTGTTCACTTCTAAGGTTGGATAGCGAATAACCCACATTGTTGAGAGATGTCGCGACGCCCCCGCAAGTGGGCGTGGCGAGCGGGGTCAGGGCTTCGCCCTTCGCCCGCAGTGGCTATACGTTGTCCCATCAAAATGGGACCCTCACTTATATTCGCCTATGACGGCTAACAGAAACGACCACATTTTGTTAAGCAAAATGCGTCGATGTAACTGGTTGCTATGAATATTTCTGTAGGCGCGCCACGACGCTAGCTCCTAGCGCCGCTTTCTTCACGACATCTCGGCGGTATGTCCCCGCCAGGTGAGACCCCCGGTTGCCCGGGGGAGGCCCAGCGAGAACGACCAGCGACAGAGATGCCGACTCGACGCCCTACAGGTCTAATATGTAGTCTCCCCCTCTCCCCGCTTACAGATCGAGCCGTTTACGGTTTGAGGGGTAGGCAGTCTCGTATGTGTGAGCGGCTAGTGTTGTAGTGTAACACCGCTCAGTGTATACGTGCGTCGCGACCCGCATCGCGCCCGCACGTGTTGTGTATGGATGCATGTATAGTTATGAATGTCTGTATTCAGTTATGTGACGTGCCTATATTAACTTAGCACACGCCACACAACAGATGTATGTGTACATCTGTAGAGTCTTATTATTTCGAGTAAACTGCGTGTAACCTGGTTGCTGCTTACCCGAGGCGTCCAGTCCGGTGCGATGGGGTCTATGGGTCCGCTACCAGGTCGCGGGGCAGGGGATTCGCGTCAGGCGGGCGCGCGTGCAATGGCGCTATCTGCCTGACATGGGGCCAGGCAGAAGCGTCGGCACGCGCGAACATTACCTTCGCGAGTCGCCCTACAAACACATCCAGGCTCTCGATCTCGAGGTCCCGGTGGAGAACATCGTTCCTCACGCAGCGAGGGGCGTCAACTATGGTCCGCAGCGCAAAGTTCTGTTGCGTGCGGAGCGTTTTTCGGCTCGACTCGCTCGTGAGGGCGAACCAGGCCGGGGCGGCGTACGTCAAGACTGAGCGTATGTACATCTTGTACACGCTCAGCTTGACGCGCGTCGGGATGCGGCCTGCGGGACGAGAGCACTGGTCTAAGGAGGTTGCGGGCGACCTGCGCGACGACCTTGCGGACATGGGGCCCCATCGTGAGGCGGCGGTCGATGGTCACACCCAGGTACTTGACCTGGGGCGCCCAATCGACGTCGACTCCATGTAGCTTCAGGGGGGGTGGGAGGGGCGCGAAGCCAGTCACCATGGCTTGCGTCTTACCCACGTTCACCGACAGACGCCATTTGGCCAGCCACTCGGGAAGAAGATCTAGGGCGCGCTGCATTTTGACCGCCGCGTACTTCGCATTTAGCGAGGTAGTGATGTACGCGGCGTCGTCGGCATACAGCGCGAGTGTGGCGTCGGGAGTGGTGGGGATGTCGTCGGTGTACCGTGAGTAACACGCCGGCGAGACGCAGCTGCCCTGCGGCACGCCAGTCATCACCGGGCGGGCGCCCGATAGCGCCCCGTCGACCACCACCCGGAAGGTCCTGTGGGACAGAAAGGATGAGACCACTCTTACGACGCGACGGGGCGCGTCTGAGGTGGCTAGTTTGAATAGTAGGCCCTCGTGCCACACACGGTCGAAGGCCTTCTCCATGTCGAGGAATACTGCAACCGAGCATTCTTTTTTATTTAACGCTGTAGTTAACAGGTGCAGTACCCTCGACAATTGGAGCGTCGTGCTATGCTCCGCCCTGTACCCAAATTGCTCTGGACGCGGGGCAATATGCGGTGTGAGGTGTCGCAGCAGGAGTTGCTCGAACACCTTGGAGATAGTAGGCAGCAACGTGATTGGCCGATAGCTCTCCGGTCTTGCGGTATTCTTTCCCGCCTTGGGCAGCATTATGACGCGCCCCTCCTTCCACGCGGCGGGGAAGGCCCCCGTGCGGAGTATCGCTGTATACAGGCGCGCCAGTGCCGCTACGGTACGGAACGGCAGGTGGCGCAGCACTGTGTTCGTGATACCATCCGCCCCAGGGGCCTTTTTGGGCTTCGTCCTTAGGATGGCGCGTCTGACTGCGCCCGGCGAGAAGAAAATAGGGCTCTCCTCGGGAGCTATCGGCGGTGCGAAGTACTCCCCAAGGTGTTTCTCGACCGCTGCGACATGGTCGTAATCGTCAGTCGGGTTTGGGCGGAACTGACGCTCCAGGTGCTCTGCTAAGACCTCCGCCCGGTCCTCCGCTACATACTTAAGCGCCCCGTCGCTGTTTATTAGAGGGCGCACCGGGGCTGGGGTATTCGTTAGTTGGCGGCAGAGTTTATAGATTGACGGCCAACTGTCCGTCGTGGCGTCTATTCTTTCCTCCCAGCCCTCGGCGGAGTGGGCCAATAACTCGGCCTTTACCCTCTCCGCGAGACGGTTCAGTTGCGTCTTGATTGTCGGGCAACGTAGTTGTTGCCACTGCTTGCGAAGGCGCCTTTTCGCGGCGATCATCGCACTGATGCGTGCTGGCAAGGGCGGCAACTGCCCTCTCCCTTGCTGCTGCGTGGTAGTCGCCGCTTCCCGGGCGCTTTGTATGCAAGCAGTGACGTCGTTTGCCGCTTGGTCGACGTCCGCGGAGGAAACAATGGGCCGAGTTGGCGTGGTGGTCTCCATCCTTTCTGTGAAAGCGTCCCAATCAATTAATCGACGTGGCGCTGGTGGTCTCATCTGGGTCGGCACTCCTGTTAGGACGACGAGTACAGGTTGGTGATCAGACTGTAACTCGTCGTCTACGACCTGCTGCGTGATCTGGCAGCGTAGCACTCTGTGGACCACGGTGTCCAGCACGTCCGGCATGTAATGTGCTGCGTCCGGGTAGTGCGTCGGTGTCTCCGTTCCGGACACCGTGTACCCGAAGGCCTCCGCGTCCGCGAAGAGCCGTCTCCCCCCGGTATTTATCTTGAGTGAGTTCCACGCCGGGTGCTTACAATTTAAGTCGCCGGCAAGGATAACTGCATGGTAATTCTGCGTGCCAATTAGCGCCCGCAGCTCGGCCACAACTAGGGGGGCCGCGGGCGACTTGTAGCACGCATAAATGTCTACGTCCTCGCCGGCAACGTGCAGCTGCACACCCAGCGCGTAAAACGAGTTGAGCGACGGGAGGGGAAGCTCTTGATGGACGACTCTTCGCTTCACTAGCACCGCCAGACCACGGTACCTCATGTTGTTCTGTGCCGACCTTTCGTCTTTTCGGTAGACGTGGTACCCCGGGAACCTAACCCTATCTTCGGTTCCCAGGAGCGTTTCACTGATTAGCGCCACGTCGATGTTTTGTTCCCGAAGGAGATGGCGGAGGGGGGCGACCTTATCCCTAAGGCGGGAGGAAACACCCGGGTGTCACCATTGTGTGGATCGGCCTGAGGACACGGTGGAGCATACGGTGGAGGTCTGCCCGGCTTGGGCGGAGCAACGCCGTGTCCTCGTGGAGGCGATCGGCGGCGGTGATCTCTCGCGTCTGGCCCTGGTTCAGGCCATGGTACGGAGCGAGAGGAAATGGCAGGCCGTCACCTCCTTCTGCGAAGCGGTAATGCTCGCGAAGGAGGAGGCGGAACGCGTGAGGGAGAGGCAAATTTCGCGCCCTCACGCCCCTAACCGCCGCAGGAGAAG
The DNA here is from genome assembly GCA_949152395.1 of Agrochola litura. Taxonomy (NCBI): domain Eukaryota; kingdom Metazoa; phylum Arthropoda; class Insecta; order Lepidoptera; family Noctuidae; genus Agrochola; species Agrochola litura. The sequence goes on from OX424497.1 coordinate 211,756, forward strand.
ACGCCCGGGGCGGGAATCGCGAGCCGATTTCCGGCCACCGTAGGCGCGGGCTTGCGGACGGTGAGCAATGGGTAGCTCGCCGTCCGATAAGGACCAAGCCCGGGTCGACGGCGCGTTGTGTTCCACGCGCGCCTCAAAGAGATGTCAGCAGAATTGACGGGGTCCGCTAGGGCCAATGCCTGCCGGGGGTTCGAAGAAAACCGATAGGGAAATCGTGGCCCCCGGCAACACGGCATAGGAAGGAACACGGGTGGGTTTTAGTCAGTAAGAGTCTGACACGCCCTCCCGCTCCACCCAGAGCGGGAGAAGTTATTTGATAATTTCCCACCCAAAAAAAAAAAAAAGGGAGACGTATGTTTGTTCCTTATAACATTTGTGCTGGGCTTATATTTTCATTCAGTCGTAGCGCTACTCGTAATCCTAGTAGAACTGTGGGTAATTCGCTCGACCGGTACCCTAATTGCGTAATGCAAATGCAACACAATCACAATTTGTTTTGATTTGAAACAGATTGCTAATCCATTGCTTCATAAGTTGGAAAAAAAAATCTGCTCGACAACGTAAATAACGCAATGAATGTTGTAGAACTGTCAAAATTAAACAAATTAGGCAAATATGTTTACGAAAATAAGTTACGGAATTAGGGTACAGTTTGTCGTATTACCGCACGCGATTAACGCGGTTTTCGTTGATCTATGCCAGCGTTCAACTAAGCCATTTGATTGCGGATGGTAACTTGTAGTCCTGGTTTTCTTAATACCAAGTGACTTGGTTAGAGTAATAAATAAGTCTGATTCGAACTGTCGTCCTTGGTCCGTGGTTATGGTGTTTGGGCATCCGAATTTCGCTATCCAGGTGCTTAAGAGAACTTCCGCTACGACTTTTACTGTTATCTCTGCTACTGGTTGGTACAGCTTCCGGCCATCTTGTTTCTCTGTCGATCATTGACACAATGTATCTGCTGCCGTTAGATTCTGGTAATGGGCCGACAATATCTATGTGCACGTGATTTAAACGTGCTGTATGTGGGAATGTTCTGATTGGGGCCGAGTTGTGCCTGTGTGTCTTGCTTTTCTGGCATGCGTCACATGTTTTCGCCCAAATACCAACGTCAGTATTCATGCGTGGCCAGAAGTAGTGCTCGGTGATCATTTTCTTTGATAATCTTATGCCAGGATGTGTTATGTTGTGCACAGTGTCGAATACTTGTTTTCGAAGTAACTTCGGCATCGGCACATACAGTCGAAATTTTGATTTTGAATTTTCGCAAAGTAGTGGTCTCGTTCCTGTTAGTTGCATACTTTTCCAGCTAAGGTTGTTTTTGTTTAACAGCTGAGTGAGTTCAATGTCATTGCGTTGCATATCTGCTAACTCATTCCAATCCACAGGTGTCGGGCAATCTATTTGTTCGACTCGCGATAATTCATCGGCCACTGGGTTCATATTACCGGATAGGTGACAGATGTCTGTTGTGAACTGTGCAATGAACTCGAGATGACGTAGTCGCCTTGGGGCTATCATTTTACTTGTGGAGTTTTGTTTAGTAGTGAAGGCGTGTCACAATGGCTTATGATCGGTGTATATTATCAACTCTCATCCCTCGACATAAGGTTGAAAATGCGTTACTGCCATATAAACTGCTAGCAACTCTCGATCATATGCTGTATCTTGATTGCGTTTCACTCAGTCCCTTTGAGAAAAAGGAAAGCGGCTTCCAGTTTCCGTTTTCATACTGTTGTAAAACGGCGCCTACGCCCGTTTGAGATGCATCTGTCATGAGTGATAGCGGGGAATGCGTTGTTGGTGAAGTCAATGTAACAGCGTCGCTTAGACTTGCTTTACATTGTTCGAATGGTTCTAGTGCCTCCGGAGTCCATTGTATTTCAGTTTTGTCATTTTTCTTCGAGCCAATAAGGTATTTGTTCAACCGAGCTTGATGTTGGGCTGCTTGTGGTATGTTGTTCCGGTAAAAATTAATCATGCCTAAAAATCTTCGTAATTCTTGCACAGTTTTTGGTATTGGGTATTTGGTGATTGCTTCGACCTTGTCTGGTAATGGTTTGATACTGTCTTTTGTGATCTGATATCCGAGGAATTCTACTTGCGATTTGCCCAGTACGCATTTGGCTTGATTTATTACGATGCCGTGTTCGTCTAACCGTTTGAACACTTCTTGTAAATGACGTCGGTGATCGCTGATTGATGATGACGTCACTAAAATATCATCTATATATACGAAGATAAAGTCGAGTCCCGCTAAGACTGTGTTAAGGAATCTGACAAAGATTTGACCTGCGTTTCGTAGTCCGAACGGCATTCTTGGGAATTCGAATAGACCGAACGGGGTGATTACTGCAGTCTTCTCTACATCTTGTACTGGTATCTGGTTATATGCCCTTTTTAACCGACTTCCAAAAGGAGGAGGTTCTCAATTCGTCTGTACGTTTTTTTTTTTTTTTTTTTGTTACGCGATTACTCCTCCAATTATGAATAGATTTTGATGATTCTTTTTTTGTTTGGTAGATCATACTTCAGAGGTGGTCCCATATAAATTTTATTAACTTTGCTTGGGTAGTTTTTGAGTTAGCTTCAATTATACGTATTTTTCCCACTTAGTATGTAGATGATATGTGTTAAATACCGGATAGTATTTGGGGAAGGTTGATCTGAATGTACACTAGCAAATAAAACCACTGTGTACTGATCTCATATGATAGCTACTTTATTAAAAAAACTGTTTGCATATACACTATTTGCGGTAACGAAACCATAGCGACTGCTAACTTGATGCCAACGCCATCTATCGAGCACGCAGGAAGCTTTACAAATATTCAAGTCGTAAACATACCGCCCACCAAGGACGTTACTGACAGAATGTCCTTCTAAACTGAACAAAAGTGGCACATTGCAAAAGCAAGTTGAACTAAACATTTGTAATACATGAGAAAATAATTTGAACTAAAATCGACGAGCTATGGTTTCTATATATAACTATTCATTCAATGCCTAATGGCTACCAAGAATGTTACAATAACTTAAAGCTAAACATTAATTATTCTGAGTTTAAAAAAAAACATGTACTTTAAACTATATAAAAATTGTAAAGTGTAAAAAAACTTAATCAACCAACGACTTGGCGGCAAGTCGTCTTCTTTGACTAGAACAATGTCTCCAATTTTTGGTTCAGCAACTTGGGAAGACCATTTGTAACGATTTGTCAAAGTAACGAGATATTCGTGAGACCAACGTCTCCAAAACGACTGAAGCATTCGTTGAATGAATTGCCAGCGTGATAAGTGATTAATATTTGAATCTTCGTACTTGTTATCTGGTACATTCACTAAGGGCTCTCCAATTAGGAAATAACCAGGTGTTAATGGTAACGGTTCACCAGGATCATCAACCTTAATTGTGCTCATAGGTCGCGAGTTCAAGCACGCTTCTACCTGACTGAGGAGTGTCGTCAGTTCTTCAAATGTGAGAGTCGCATCACCGATCACTCGTTTCAAATGAAACTTTGTGGACTTCACTCCTGCCTCCCAAAGTCCGCCAAAGTTGGGACTGTGAGGAGGAATGAAGTGCCACTCCGTACCATTCGCTTCGAGGTGTTCGGCTATGGACGACTGGATAGCTGTCAACTGCTGCAACTCCCTGGAGGCACCTACAAACGTGGTGCCATTATCACTCCACAGTTTGGCACAATGACCTCGTCTCGAGACAAAACGTCTAAACGCTGCTAAAAAGGTTTGAGTGCTCATGTCACTCACTACTTCTAAATGCAGTGCACGAGTGACCATGCATACAAACAGGCATATATAGCCTTTGTATGAACGGTGGCCACGACCTTTCGTTGTCCTCATCCTCACATTAATTGGACCAGCATAATCAACCCCGCTATGCAAAAATGGTCGAGCTGGGGTGCACCGAACAGCTGGTAGACCCATAAATTGATTTTTAGTACTGGCTCTTTGCCTGGCACATGTCACACACTTGATGACATGGTGTTTGACCACATTTCTGACCCCTATAATCCAGTAGGCTGTCCTCAAATAATTTATCATGAGCTGAGCTGTTCCTATGATTAACCGAGTTAAATGACTGGAGTGAGGCAGGACTATCGGATGTTTCATTTGTTCGCTTAGTTCTGATTTCTCCAGTCTACCTCTAACTCTCATAATGTCCTTATTATCGAGATAGGGGCAAAGTGACCTTAATGGACTTGTTTTTGATTGTAAATTGCCCTTGTCCTTTAGTTCCTTATATTCTGTTGTAAATAGTTCTTCCTGTGTTTTCCTAATACAGCATTCGAGAGCAGCGTCTAATTCTATTTTTTGTAAATACCCTTTCCTATATATTTTGTTTTCCTTTAAAAATCTTCGGCAGTGTGCAACAATCCTAACCAATCTTCGTAACTTAGAAAATTGATCGAAGAAGGAACAGTTTGGAATGATCGCTACAAATGCCTTTGCGGACTCTTCCAAATCTGTACTGCAATCATTATTTGGCCTATTGTAAATTACGAAATTACGTTTTGTAACTTAAGAAACGATGGTCCAGAAAACCATAAATCGTTTTCTAGCAGTGAACTGGGGAGTATCCCTCTAGAGGCGCAGTCTGCTGGATTATGTTTAGTGGGAACGTGAAACCATTGCGACGCCTTCATCGAGGTCAATATTTCAGACGTCCTATTGGCCACGAACGTATTTACTTGGGTGGCTATTTATCCAGGCCAACACCACATTGGAATCCGTCCACGCCTTGACCTTGTCTTGGGAGATACTCAAGACTTCAGACGTTTGAGATAGTATCTGTGACAGCAAGACTGCTCCACAGAGCTCTAACCGCGGAATACTTATCTGCTTTACTGGTGCAACTCTAGTCTTAGCAACTAGCAACGACACTTGAACATTGCCATCTGCGTCTACAATCCGCAAGTAAATCGCAGCTGAGTACGCTGTTTTAGAGGCATCACTAAAACCGTGAAGTTCCAGATAGTCGTTCGATTTGGTGCCAAGCCAACGAGGAATCCGAATCTTGGTGAGTGAGTAGTAACAATTCCTCACGATATGATCTCCATTCGTTTATTAAGTTGTTGGTTAGCTCCTCATCCCAACCCACACCTGCAAGCCACAATTTTTGGATAAATACTTTCGCCAAAACCACACTAGGGGCTAACCAGCCCAATGGATCAAAAAGTCGTGCTATCACAGAAATAATGGATCTTTTAGTCACAGGTGCGGTCGTCGGCAACGGGAGATTCACCGTGTACTGGAAGGTGTCTGCGGTGCGGTTCCAGGTAAGTCCTAGAATTTTGATTGTACTATCTAATTTTATTTCCACTTCCTTTTCCTTTTGTTCTGGTTTCTTTGGTTGGTAGTACTGAATTGCTTGTTTTATGTCCTGTATGATTTTGTGCTTATTTGTGTTGTTCTCATTTATGTTGTCCTTTGTCCTAATTTGATCTGTTTGTCCTTTCAAAGTATAACTTTCTATTTCCTGTATCCTGTCTACTATTTCTTGGTTGTTACTGTTCCATTTTTGGAGCGTGAATCCACCCTTTCTTAATAACGCTATCATTTGCCTGTAGATTTCCAGGCCTGCTTCTACATCCTTACAACCGGACATCAAGTCGTCCATGTAGAAGCAGTTCAGAACTATATCGGCAGCAAGATTGTAATTGTTACCTTCATCGTAGGCGACTTGATGTAAGGTTCTAACTGCTTGGTATGGTGCTGATGCCGTACCAAAGGTAACCGTCACCAGCTCGTAGTCCTTGATTTCGGTTTCAGGACTGTCTCGCCATAATATGCGCTGAAACATTGCGTCTTCTTCTGAAATCCTGACCTGGCGGTACATTTTGACGATGTCCGCTACGAGTGCTATAGGGTGAAGTCTCCATCGTAACACTGTGTGTCTTAAATCAGACTGCAATGTAGGTCCCACCATCAACGTGTCATTGAGTGAGACTCCATTGTTGTTCTTCTCGGAAGCGTTGAAGACAACACGAACCTTCGAGGTAACTTTGTCTACTCGAATTACAGCATGGTGAGGTAAGTATACCGCCACTTCCTTATTCTTATCATTCTTGTCTATCTGTCTCATGTGTCCTAGTTGTAAATATTCGTCTATTACCTGCTTGTACTTTTCCTTTAGATCTGTATTTCTTTCTAGCCTTTTTTCTAATGACTTAAATCTTTTTTCAGCAATAGCACGAGAGCTTCCACCCTTGCAAGAAGGAATTTCATCGCGGAAAGGTAGTCTCAATACGTACCTTCCACTGCTATCCCTTTCTGTAGTTTTAGTATAAAACTCTTCACACTTCTTTTCTTCAGGTGTTAGTATTTTCTTTGAACTATTTTGCTCTTCAATTTCCCAAAATTTTCTTAATATTTCGTCTTCATTAACTTGTGCATGCAACACATTAATTTTAGGTGAACTTTTAGATGTGTCCCTACTAATTGCACCAGACAGGATCCACCCTAGGGTAGTGCTCTGAGCAATCAGAGTGCCTGATGGACTCTTAACTATGTTTGCCTTAATAATGCAGCTGGAAGCATCAGCTCCCAGTAAAACATCTATTTTATTGGGAGTGTTGAACTCTGGATCTGCAAGCTGCAGCTTGTTAACAGTTAACCAATCTAAAGTAGTGTTGATTCCACGCTCAGGTAAGTACGATGTAATTTTACTTAGTACGTAAGCATTAATTTTAAGATTAAAATTTGAATCTACCCGAGATTGGATATTCAAATGTACCATGTAAGTTGCCATGGTTGAACTATTACCACCAAGGCCTGAAATAGTTCCTTGAATAGGGATTTTTTTCAGGTTGAGTAGCTGAACTACGGCCTCTGTTACAAAACATGCCTGTGTGTGAACCCTGATCGAGCAAAGCTCGGATGATCTGAAATTCACCAGAGCGTGACTCGGCTTTTATTAGCGCTGTGGCTAATAAAACCTGTCTGGGCTTGGGAATATTACCTGTCGACAGGCACGAAACAATCTGACTAGTATTAGGTGAACTAACACTGTCGATAGCCGATGATGTCGAAGGTTGGTCCCTTTTATCCGACTCCTGACCTAAATGCAACAGCGAATGATGGCGCCTTTTACAAACCTTACATGTGGTGGGTTTTCTACATTCAGAAACAATGTGATTGCCGCCTAAACAGTTGTAGCAAATTTTATGTTTTGCAACAAAATCACGTCTAACTTCAACTGTCTGCTTTGAGAATTTCTTGCAAAAACAAAGTTTATGTCCTTCTGAGCAGAATTCACACTGTATTGATGAACTCGTAGCCAACATTGCCTTTGGAGTATGAGCAAATGAACCTTTATTATTGTTGTTGCCCTGATGAACTGGTGCCCTTTTAGGTTCTAAACACTCTAACGCACGAAACCGATTTTCTATAAAAGTTTTAAATTGCTTGAAAGTTGGTAAGTCATTGTTGGAGTCATTGTTGCAAATACTAAGCTCCCATTGTTTACGCGTTTCGTTGTCTAATTTAAAGGTAACAATGTGTATGATAATGACGTCCCATGTACTCACGTTTATCGCCAAATTACTCAACGCATTAAGACATTCGCACGTGGTATCAAGCAACTCCTTTAAAGTTGTAGCTGATTCCACCTGCATACGTTTTTGACCGAACAACCTCCTAAGAATACAATTTGTTAAGTATTTTTATTGCTATAACGCTCCTGTAACTGAGTCCAGCACTGAATATAATTGGCGTCAGTTACAAGAGTATGACGTATTAATTGCTCTGCTTCGCCAGAAAGGTGACCTTTTAAATAATGGAGCCTTTGTACATTATCTAGGGTATCATTTTTGTGTACTAATGATGTAAAAAGATCATGGAATGTTGTCCATTCATCATATTTTCCTGTGAATGTTGGAATGGTTATTTTAGGTAACTTAACAAATGAACTACTTGATTTGTTTATATTAGTTGAAGCATTATCGGTTTGACGTACAGAAACCTCAGCTAACCGAATTTTGTTAAGAGCTGTTTTCGTTAAACTTTTATAAATAACATAAGTATCCTCTGTCACGTCATAGATATCAACCACTTTCTGTACAATATCTTCTGCTTTATAACGTTCATGTAATTTAGTGTTATTTTCTACAATGCCCAATCCCTTTCTAATAATTCTTGCCTTGTTTCTATGTATTCTGGCGTTAATCTATCTTTACTACATTTCTTAAAATTTGTCAATCCCTTTATGATAACATTCTGTTGATCTTTTAAAACGTTAATTAATCCATCCATTTTTGTAATTGGTTTATAAACTTACTGAATAAAAAATGTGTTTAAATTGATTTTAACTTGATCAAATTTTTATAAATACAACAAATATATAAGTTGATAAAATCAATATAAGTATACAAATGAAAAACCACTTTCTCAAAAGAGGATAAAATATGCAATATTTCTAAGTGCTGCAAACTTAAGCAGTAAACTTATAAGTTCATACAATCCGACTAAAATTTTCCAAGTTGTACAATTTTATCAAACACAATAATATAAGTCCCAAATCACTACTTAAAATATTACAGTCCGGGGCAGTGGTCCAACTGCTCTGTTCAACTAGTTGGACCATGGGTCTGTACTAGGGGCAGTTGTCCAACTTTAAAAATAGTTGGACCTCAGCACTTTTTGAGAGTTCCGTGGTCCAATTCATTTAAAAAATAACTTGCCAACTCTAAAAACCTCAACAGCATCTTTATGTGTGTATGGTACCTACTGGTTTATATTGAACCTCTTTGCAGTATAATAACAAAATAAAAGTCGGGTGACTAATTTTTAAACTTTATTTTTTTACAATGTTTTACAACATTCAACGAAATTTATCTAAAGCATGACCTACAGTAATGGCACCTGAAATCAGTTGTAGCTGAACTTCTCGTATATAATCATCATTCTCAATTTGGACCTTACGTCTTTTGTGTGTGATTTCGCTTGATGAAGTTGTAAAATTTTCTAAAACATTTAATAGACGTAACATTGTAACATTTTTTGCATTAATGCGCCGACTTAGCTTTGCATGTGAGCTTTCTGAAATGTTATTAGTCCTATGCCTCTGGCTAAATACGCTTATGAGCTGAGAAAATTCATCAAAATTTCCTTTAATCCAATAACGCTCTATATATTGAATCAGTTTGTTAGCTTCAACACCACTTTCTTTTTTTATGTAATCCCAGCCTTCTACAAATTTATCACTCTGCAATAGTGGAAAAACTGAGCATAATGCAATAGTTCTTTTGATTCTTTTTGATTTAGTTTTTGAGATACCTAATTTTTTTGCTTTTCTCCAAATACATTGTGACCAATGATAATAACAGCCTACAATTTTAACTGTCGGACAAAATTCTTTAATACTGTTCAGAATAGACATTTCAAAGTCACAATGTATTATTTTTGGATCCCAATTTAACTGTGATCTTAGCATTTCAAATAACGCAAAATAAGTGGATTGTTTTTTGTCACTTAGAAAAGCAAAAACCAAAGGCGCAACATTAGTAGACTCATTTGTGCTTCCCGTATCGCCAAATATAGTAAATAATTGTACGAAAGGTCTAGGGCAACATTTAAAGGTTCCGTCCGCAAAATACTCATTTAACTTTTTCATCAACTCTCTTGCTTTTAATGAACAAAAAACTATTATACGCGTTCCTTCATAATAATAATCAGTAAATAGAAAATCTTTAAATTTTAGTGGTACTTCTATTACTTCTGTATTAGAAAATACCGTTTTTGAAACACCCAATGATTGGTTTCTAGCATTATAAAGGCTATGCTTCAAATTTGAATATGATGGAAATGTAGTTATAGTATCATATGTTGTATTTTTATATTTAGTTAAAGTATCGTTATACAGTTTTGGAATAGGTTCATCGGAAACCTTTACTTGTTTTTTCAAGTTGTCTATTGATAGCGATATTTCATTTTGTACATCATTTGGAACACAATTATCACAATGTGGCGTCCTGTTTACAACTTTCTCCTTTACCTAAAATTAAAGAAAATCTTCTATTACTTATTATTAACAGTGTTTCCGTAATAACTGTAGGACGTCCAATCCTAAATATAAATAGAAATTCAAGGATACATAGAATTACCTATTAATACGTACATTAACGGTCACCGATCCTTTGCAACTCATTTGCCTTTTATTTGCGCATCTCCAATATGCATTTCCACTTTTGTAAACACGAACTTTATAGTATTGACGACAATTCCATAGCATCACCGTTCCACCTTTTCTTTCCACATAAACACACGCAACCTCTTCATCCATTATTTTTTAAATATTAATTATTAGTTATTTTTCTGTACGATTTTATTTCAATCAAAGTCTGTGTCAAAGTATATCAAACTTTACTGACATAAATTGACACAATTATGACAAATATATTGTACTATAAGTGATAACAACCAGCCAGTGCCTACCTATTTACTGCAAAGAGGTTCAATATAACCGTAAACCAGTAGGTACCACATAAAGATGCTGTTGAGGTTTTTAGAGTTGGCAAGTTATTTTTTAAATGAATTGGACCACGGAACTCTCAAAAGGTGCTGAGGTCCAACTATTTTTAAAGTTGGACAACTGCCCCTAGTAAAGACCCATGGTCCAACTAGTTGGACAGAGCAGTTGGACCACTGCCCCGGACTGAAATATTACAAGTGTTTTGGAAACACACAAATTCTGGTAGAAATCGGGTATAGGTTCCCCGTTTCCCCGTTTTCTATAAAATATTCTAAGTCCTAATTCTAACATGCATGCAAATTGAAATATAGTAAAAGTTTTCTAAGTTTAAAAATGTTGTTAAAATTTTACAAGTCCAAAATTACGAATTAATTTTCTAAGTCGAAACTTCTTCACTGTTTCCAAGTTTAAGTTCTCGTTGGAATAGAGTTCAAAATCGTTTGACTCGACCTGTTTGTCCAATTCGTGGACGAGATAAATAAAATAAAATGTACTCACAAAACTGCACTTTACTCAAACACCGTTTTCAACCTGCAAGTGGCGCCCTCTGTGGCCGCTATCTGAACTGCGCGTGACGTCACCTGTGACGTCCTGTTGGCTGCGCCGGCGTCACCTTGTCGTCATCCAGTGAAGTGTTGATCTGAGAGTGGCGCCCTCTGTGGCCACTCTTTGAACTAGTCCGCCAATGCGACTTAGCTCACCGCCAATGCTGGGCAAAGCTGTCGCCGCTAGTGCGGAGGACCGTGTACCTTGCTGCAGCGATCCACTGCAAGTACACGGGACGGAAAAGCGGGCCAACGGTGGCTACGCTTGTACCAAAAACTGTCCAAAAGATCCGGCTCGAAGGACCAATGTTAAATACCGGATAGTATTTGGGGAATGTTGATCTGAATGTACACTAGCAAATAAAACCACTGTGTACTGATCTCATATGATAGCTACTTTATTAAAAAAACTGTTTGCATATACACTATTTGCGGTAACGAAACCATAGCGACTGCTAACTTGATGCCAACGCCATCTATCGAGCACGCAGGAAGCTTTACAAATATTCAAGTCGTAAACAATATGATAACTTCTTGTCACTGTTATTTACATAGCAGGTAGTGGTATTCGAATTTGTGTGGGGTAGGTACCACAACTAAAAAGTGAAAAATAAAAACTTTTTACAAAAAAAAAAACAAACGACTTCAAAAAAAAAAACACTACAAAGTGAAAAATAACTTTAGTTTCGGAAGTCGGTGACAAAGAACGAAAATTCAAAACCAAAGTCACCGACTCGTATGCCTTTCAAAAGACCGGGACCCTAAGGTCCCGAATATTTAAATATGTATAAAAATAATAATAATAAGGAGCTTCATGGGCGCTACTTCCGGGCCCTACATGGGCCCGATGTAGATTTACTAGCGTCCGTAGCCTGGCTACGTTTTGGTGACCTCTTTGGGGAAACCGAAGGTTTTGTCTGTGCAATTATGGACGAAGTTATGATGACGAACAATTACCGGAGATTCATTGTAAAGGACGGCACGGTTGACATCTGTCGGGCATGCCACCGTTCGGGAGAATCAATCCGACATATTATCTCCGGGTGTTCTTGTCTAGCTAACGAAGAGTACTTGCATAGACACAACCTTGTAGCCAGGATTATCCATCAGCAACTTGCTCTGAAATACAGCCTTGTGGAATCGGAAGTGCCGTACTACAGGTATGTGCCCGACCCAGTTCTCGAAAATGGAAATATCACATTGTACTGGGATCGATCCATCATCACTGACAGGACTATTGTTGCCAATAAGCCTGATATAGTGGTGGTGGATCGAGGAGAGCGGCGCACAATGATTGTTGACATAACGGTCCCACACGACGGGAACCTCGTGAAAGCCGAGAAAGATAAACAAATCAAGTATCTTGACTTGGCTCGCGAGGTTGTCGACATGTGGGATGTGGACTCAGCAATCATTGTGCCGATAGTCATATCAGCCAATGGCTTAATTGCCAAGAGCCTCGACCAACACCTAAGGAGGCTCTCGTTGGGCAGCTGGATTAAGGGCTTGATTCAGAAAGCGGTACTCCTGGACACGGCTCGCATTGTTAGGAGGTTCCTTTCTCTGGAGCCCTGACCGCCGGTAGCTTGGACCCTGTTCTCGATACCGGTGGGGATACTATTTTTTATATTTTTAAATGTTTTTACATAATTTTATTCTAATATTTAAAAATATAATTTATATGTAAATAATGAAATAAAGGAAATAATAATAATAATCCATTTAATTCAGGCGACGCAGGACGCAGGCCCATAAATAAATACCTTAACCTAAACATACATATACTTTTTATTATAATTACAACAAATAATTATTGAACACCAGATGATGACTGTGTCGGCGTCGTGTTGCGCTGCGTGGTGTCGCGTAACCTTCCACGAAATCGTCGGTACGCCACACGTTTCGGCTAGAACTCTTCTTTTATGAAGGTTTTTAGGTACTGAGTTGGAACCCGCGCCGCAAACGACTCGAAGTTTATGTTGCGCGTAGTAGTGTAGTGTAGGCAGAGTTCCTCAGTTCTGTGGGTCGCAGGGCCCAGCGGAGGAGGCGATGGCGCGCGCGTGGCGCGAGCGCGAGCCGGGCGCGCGCGTGGCTGCGGCGCGGGCCGCGCTGGGCGTGCGCGCGGACTGCGCCGCCGCGCTGCTGCTGCTGGCCGAGGAGGACGCGCCCACCGTGCTGGAGGCCGAGCGCGTGCTGCGTCGCGCCTGGCGCGCTGCTGAGGGCGCGTGGCGCGTGTCGGCGGCCGGCGGCGCGGCGAGCGCGGCCGAGGCGCGGCGCGACGCGGCCGTGCTCGCGCACGTGAAGCGCCGCGCCGCCATGTGCGCGCGCCGCCTGGGCCGGCTGCGCGACGCCGCGCGCCTTTTCCGCGAGCTGGCGCGCGACGCGCCGCCCGCCCTGCACGCGCTGGCGCTGCACGAGAACCTCATCGAGGTGCTGCTCGAGCAGAAGGCCTACGCGGACGTGCAGGTCGGGAGAGACTGCAGTTTTTTGACCCAACTAAACGAGAATAGGCACCGAAGTATGGGTTTCTGCACTGAAGCCTTTTCAAGGAGAACCTTTGCTACTAACACGACTTATACCAATTGTTAGTCAGTTCAGAGTTAATGACCTAAATAGGTGACAACCTGGGCACCGTATTCTTGGCCTCCTAATAGCTATAATATTTACCGCAATGGTAAGAGCTTTTCAAGGAGAACCTCTTTGCTACCATACACGACTTTTGCCAATTGTTAGTTAGTTCAGAGTTGACGACCTAAATAGGTGGCAACTTAGGTTTTGCCAACTTCCAAGCCACACAGAGGTAGTTTTGATATATTTAAGTTCAGATCGTATTTTGTCTTTGATTCTCCACTTTAACTTTGGGGGTTGGTTTTCAATAAAGGATAAATATATAATTTTTTTATTAATTACTGGTCCGACATTACGTTCATGACATATTTTTCGAGATATTAGCAAAAATATGACGATAAATCGTTTTCGTTAAAATAATATTTCAAAATCCCAGGGTAATTAACATATTTAGCCATAAGTAATATTTCCAATATTCTGCGTACAAACTTACATTTTTGCAGTTGGAATGTATGGGAGAACATGTTTTTCAAGTACAATGTTAGGTTTGTCCTTGGGATAAATTCATACCAGCTACGGACAGGGCCGGATTTAGGGCAGGGCAACAGGGGCTCTGGCCCTGGGCCTCCACAAGGAAGGGGCCTCCACAATTTGTATTTTTAGATAAGAAAAAAAAATACATCCTTTGTGTCAATCAAAGTTCACCTTTTTCATTTTCTTTTATGTCCTACGTTATTAGTTGGTGATGAAATACGTTGAATTACTGTGGTCCCAAAAACCGTATTAAATAGATTTTTCGATGTCAGCGCCCAGCGTCAGTCTATTCATCATGAAAATGTAACTTTGAGTCTCATTTCCTACAAAATGTATGGGAAAATATTTTATGCGTTTTTTTACTTTTCTAGTACCTACCTTCTCAAACTTCATCTGGCACGATAGTATTTTGGTCCTTATAAGAAACAGAATAGATTGACATAAAAAAAAGATTTTGTTAACATTGCCCATTTTCTTGTAGACGGTTTTTTTTTCCAAAATTTGTGAATGCAAATCAATGTTTCTCAAAAAGTTAAGCAGTCTTTTAGATGGTTTTTCTGTAGGTACGTCTCAAAAATCCACCCTGCTTAAAAATTATTGAAAGAAAAATCCACCCTGTTTATAAATTATTGAAAGCTGTGACCAAAAATTAGCCTTTTCCAAAAAAAAAAAAAATCGGGGTCTCCACTTCTTGGTTGCCCCAGGGCCTCGACGTCTTTAAGTCCGGCCCTGGTTATGGAACCCTTTATTGTGCGTGATCCGACACGAACTTGGTCGGTTTTTCTCTTTTCTGTTTTAAAGGATAGATTGCCTTGCCTTACTGTAGAAGTTATCACTATTACAGGGGGTAGAGCTGGTTGGATTTGAGACAGCCAGTGTGACTGTGTCGAATTAATCTAAGAATAAAAAAAAAATACTTGTTATTTTGAATGGTCGTGTGTGCAGGCGGTGCTGGCGCGCTACGACGACGTGGGCCTGCCGCGCTCGGCCTGCGTGTGCTACACCGCCGCCCTGCTGCGAGCGCGCGCGGCCGGGGGCGCGGGGGGCGCGGGGGGCGCGGGGGGCGCGCGGGGCGCGGCCGAGCTGGGCGCGCTGGACGCCATGCGGCGCGCCATCGAGTTCAACCCGCACGTGCCCGAGTACCTGCTGGAGCTGCGGCCACTCACTCTGCCGCCCGAGCACGTGCTGCGGCGCGGCGACAGCGAGGCGCTGGCCTACGCCTTCTTCCATCTGCGGCACTGGCGCGCGTGCGGCGGCGCGCTGCGCCTGCTGGGCGCGGCGTGGGCGGCGGCCGAGCGCGGCGCGGCTCGCGCGACGGCGTGCGGCGCCTGTGCCGACCGCGAGCTGTTGCCGCAGCACCACGCGCCCTCCGTGTTCCCGCGCCGCCGCGCGCCCGCCCTGCTGCCGCTCGCCGCGGCGCTGTGTGCGGCCACGGCGCTGTTGGCGCTGTTGGCGCATCGCTGGCCCGCGCACGCGCACGCCGTGGCCCGCGCCGCCGCGCACGGGCTCGACCCGCGCCGTCTGCACACCCTGCTGGCTGCCGTGTGACGCGGCGCCGCGCACGGGCTCGACCCGCGCCGTCTGCACACCCTGCTGGCTGCCGTGTGACGCGGCGCCGCGCACGGGCTCGACCCGCGCCGTCTGCACACCCTGCTGGCTGCCGTGTGACGCGGCGCCGCGCACGGGCTCGACCCGCGCCGTCTGCACACCCTGCTGGCTGCCGTGTGACGCGGCGCCGCGCACGGGCTCGACCCGCGCCGTCTGCACACCCTGCTGGCTGCCGTGTGACGCGGCGCCGCGCACGGGCTCGACCCGCGCCGTCTGCACACCCTGCTGGCTGCCGTGTGACGCGGCGCCGCGCACGGGCTCGACCCGCGCCGTCTGCACACCCTGCTGGCTGCCGTGTGACGCGGCGCCGCGCACGGGCTCGACCCGCGCCGTCTGCACACCCTGCTGGCTGCCGTGTGACGCGGCGCCGCGCACGGGCTCGACCCGCGCCGTCTGCACACCCTGCTGGCTGCCGTGTGACGCGGCGCCGCGCACGGGCTCGACCCGCGCCGTCTGCACACCCTGCTGGCTGCCGTGTGACGCGGCGCCGCGCACGGGCTCGACCCGCGCCGTCTGCACACCCTGCTGGCTGCCGTGTGACGCGGCGCCGCGCACGGGCTCGACCCGCGCCGTCTGCACACCCTGCTGGCTGCCGTGTGACGCGGCGCCGCGCACGGGCTCGACCCGCGCCGTCTGCACACCCTGCTGGCTGCCGTGTGACGCGGCGCCGCGCACGGGCTCGACCCGCGCCGTCTGCACACCCTGCTGGCTGCCGTGTGACGCGGCGCCGCGCACGGGCTCGACCCGCGCCGTCTGCACACCCTGCTGGCTGCCGTGTGACGCGGCGCCGCGCACGGGCTCGACCCGCGCCGTCTGCACACCCTGCTGGCTGCCGTGTGACGCGGCGCCGCGCACGGGCTCGACCCGCGCCGTCTGCACACCCTGCTGGCTGCCGTGTGACGCGGCGCCGCGCACGGGCTCGACCCGCGCCGTCTGCACACACTGCTGACTGCCGTGTGACGCGGCGCCGCGCACGGGCTCGACCCGCGCCGTCTGCACACACTGCTGACTGCCGTGTGACGCGGCGCCGCGCACGGGCTCGACCCGCGCCGTCTGCACACACTGCTGACTGCCGTGTGACGCGGCGCCGCGCACGGGCTCGACCCGCGCCGTCTGCACACACTGCTGACTGCCGTGTGACGCGGCGCCGCGCACGGGCTCGACCCGCGCCGTCTGCACACACTGCTGACTGCCGTGTGACGCGGCGCCGCGCACGGGCTCGACCCGCGCCGTCTGCACACACTGCTGACTGCCGTGTGACGCGGCGCCGCGCACGGTCTGGACCCGCGCCGTCTGCACACCCTGCTGGCTGCCGTGTGACGCGGCGCCGCGCACGGGCTCGACCCGCGCCGTCTGCACACCCTGCTGGCTGCCGTGTGACGCGGCGCCGCGCACGGGCTCGACCCGCGCCGTCTGCACACACTGCTGACTGCCGTGTGACGCGGCGCCGCGCACGGTCTGGACCCGCACCGTCTGCACACACTGCTGACAGCTGTGTGATGTGACCCGCGCACTCGCACGCGGTGGACCCGCGCTGCCTGCTCACTGATGTGATGTGCTAGTCCATAAGTATATCGCGATGCTGTCTTTGATCTGCATTTAATTATAGAATAAAATGTTATTATCCTATTTCTGTTAGTTATTCACCCGTGTCACCTTGGCTCCGAAACGGCATCGCCTCGATTCGAGCCGTTCGGCATTAATTCTAAGAAACTCCATTCGGCAACACACTTATCAGCTGCGTAATGGCTCGCCTCGGGACCAGCTCGTCACCGAGGGCGTCGCGGGGTCGCCCCATCTGTAAGTTCGTTTTATGTCTGTATACCACAAGTAGTGTTTGGGTTTTGAGACGTTTCGTGTCACGTAGTCCCGGGACCTTTTGTAAATTTACTTGTCTCGGGTCGATACTCGAGAGACACCACAGCTTACAGTCCCAAAATACGGATTTTTTTTACTTCGAATTTGAATAAAACTACACATTGCTTTTGTGGAAGAACTGTATTGCAGAGTTTTTGAAAATATTCTGTACATCCACCCTTAACAAACGTCACGTAAGGCCGCTATACTGTCAAGGGTGTGAACACATGTGCAGATGAGGACTGGGATAACTACTACGCGGCCAAATCTAGCTACAAAAAATGCATCAGATTCAGGAGCACCTCGGGATGGCGCAAATTCTGTGGTAGCATTGAATCCTGTCAGCAAGCAAACAGGGTAAGGAAAGTACTGGCGCAACAGAATACACCTGGGCCCGCCACCCTTCGCAAACCTGATAACACACTCACGTCGTCACCTGAGGAAACAAGTCGCATCCTAATTGAAACTCACTTCCCTGGTTGCGTCTTCGCGCAGGTAATCGACTGGCAACATGAAACCCAAACACCAGCTGACACTGATTGGAGTTGCGCACGCAGGGTGATCACGCTGGAGAAACTCCAATGGGCCATCCGGAGTTTCCATCCTTTTAAGGCAGCTGGTCCTGATGGAGTGTTCCCCGCTTTACTACAGTGGGGGGGTGCTTCTGTTGCAATAAGACTGGTGCCTTTAATGAGGGCGTGCCTGGCCTTCAGATACGTTCCTAAAGGATGGAGGGAAGTGAAAGTAATATTCATCCCCAAGCCAGGTAAGGGTGACTACACAAACGCCAAATCCCATCGACCAATCAGCCTGACCTCCTTTCTCCTAAAAACTCTGGAAAGGCTATGTGATAGAGAGCTGAGGGATGGCGCTCTGAAAAACATACCGCTACATGGTAATCAACACGCATACAGCTCAGGTAAGTCGACCGAATCTGCTCTCCATCTAGTGGTCAGTCAGATAGAGGACGCGATTCATCAAAAAGGCACCTGCCTGGGTACTTTCATAGACATCGAAGGAGCCTTCGACAAAACCAACTTCTCCAGCATCAGCAGCGCCCTCTCCAGGCATGGAGTAGAACAGGTACTTACGGACTGGATTACAAACATGTTAAGCAAACGGGTGGTTCGCCTTGAGGGTGAGCGGCAGCTGGCCATGATAGCCAGAGGCTGCCCCCAGGGAGGGGTTCTGTCCCCCCTTCTATGGAATCTGGTAATTAATGACCTCATTACCAAACTCAATGCCAACCGCTATTATACAATAGGGTATGCAGATGACCTCGCAATCCTTGTATCGGGGAAAGTGACGGGTACGATCTGTAACCTCACTCAGCAAGCACTACGTATCGTAGAAAGTTGGTGCAGGGAATTTGAACTGTCAGTGAACCCCACTAAAACTGAACTAGTCATGTTTACCCAAAAACGAGCATTAGGCCCTTTCCGCCTACCCAAACTGTTCGATACTGAACTTCAGTTGGCCAACGAAGTCAAGTACCTCGGGGTCATTCTAGACAGTAAGTTAAACTGGAGTAGTCATGTAGACAACAAGCTAAACAGGGCCTGCATCACCTTCTGGCAGTGCAGGAGAATGATAGGTAAGAAATGGGGCCTATCCCCCAAAATCATACTGTGGCTGTACACAGCAGTGATCCGCCCTATGATCGCGTACGGGGCCGTGGTTTGGTGGCCCCGCACTCAGCTGGTTACAGCTTCCAACAAACTACAGCGCATGCAAAGACTAGCCTGCGTGGCAACCACGGGCTGCATGAGGACTACTCCGACTGCAGCAATCGAAGCCATGCTGGGACTGCCCCCACTCCACCTGTTCATACAGCAGGAAGCGACAATGGCGGCAGTGCGTCTTAATGCAATTGATCTCTGGGGTAAGAGAGTTACACAACACACCGCGCTACTTGAGGGACTCAACAATGAGTTCCCTATTACGAAAGCCGTAAATGACCGGGTGCCCAAACAATTTATCTTCGATAAAAAATACAGGATCCAACTACACGAGGACCGCAGATGCGAGGGTTTGCGCCCCGCAGAGCTGCGAATCTTCACCGACGGATCCAAAACAGGTAGTGGCACAGGTGCTGGAATCTTCTCGGAGGACTTCAACATACACATAGCCACACCATTGGGTGTCCATAACACAGTGTTCCAAGCCGAATGCATGGGTATATCTCTTGCCGCTTCAGCCATCATGGCCAGGGAGGTTAAGGACCACTCGATACGAATACTCTCAGACAGCATGGCTGTTCTGCAAGCGCTAAACAGTCACACTGTTGATTCTGGGCTGATATACGAGTGCCACCAGCGCCTCAACCAGGTGGGTGACCTCAATAATATAACCATTCAATGGATCAAGGGACACAGCGGTTCGCGGGGCAATGACGCAGCCGACGAACTTGCCAGAAGGGGGTCGAGCATGGCACCAGTGGGGCCTGAACCCATCACGCCACTCCCCTTCGGGTACCTACGCACTCTGGTAAGGAAACGAACCAGGGAACAACATCACAAACTATGGGTGGACCACGGTGAGTGCAGGCAGGCCAAGGAGGCTCTCCCTACAATCGACGGCCGCCTCACTAAACAGGTTCTCCGATTAACAAAACAGCAGCTGCGCACAGTTACAGCTGCCCTAACTGGCCATGGGTCATTTAATAAACACCTCTTTGTCATAGGAGTCACAGACAGTCCGCTGTGCAGAGCTTGCATGGAGGACGACGAGACAGCAGCCCATGTGCTGTTAAACTGCCCGGCGGTCGCCACATACAGGGCAAAGTACTTCGGTAACCCAGGTACCCTACGTGAGATTGTCAGTGACACCAAGGCGTTGCTGGCCTTCTTTGAGGAGCTGGGGTGGCTCGAATAACAGATTTTCCCACCCATACGCAAAATACGCGCTTTGACGTGGAGTTGCGGATACCAGCCCGTATTACCTATTACCTATTACCTATTAAGGGTGTGATAATATATGATAAGTTAAAGGAAGTTGCTAAGACCTACAAGCCTACTAGTCCCTACGACTCCAAGCCCTATAAGCCCTACAGCCCTAACCTATCATATACCTAGCGTGATAGATAAATATATAAATAATGTAATCGTGGACCTTTATATATATTGTTGTTTAAGGCTTATTTTGTGCTACTTTTACTGCTTGCATCAAAAACCACGCGTAATTTTGTAGTGAGTGAGTCTTTTTTAATTACTGCCTAATGTGGCATGTAGTATTTTTCTAAGTTGTAGTTCGTTGTACCTACTTTTCTCATATGACCCATATTTTGTAGTGAATGAGTCATTCTTAATAACTGCCTGATGTGGCATGTAGTATTTTCCTAAGATGTAGTTCGTTGTACCTACTTTTCTCTTAGGACCCATATTTTGTAGTGAATGAGTCATTCTTAATTACTGCCTGATGTGGCATGTAGTATTTTCCTAAGTTGTAGTTCGTTGTACCTACTTTTCTCTTAGGACCCATATTTTGTATTTATTCATAAATTCAATGTATTGTTGTCGTTAGTTTTCGTTTTTTGCGAACTGTCGTTCTTGTTGTAATAGTCGTGCTGCGGCTTTTCTGCGCGCTTCACCGTTTAAGTTTAAGTTTACGTTTGAATCCTTAAAAGGAAGTCGTACTGTGTAAGTTTCGTTTGGGTTTCTTATCGTTCTTTGTAGTAGTTTTCACAGGTCTGGTCATCATGTGTAAGTTTGTAGTTTTGTGGAATTTCTTCTAATTCCCAAAATTTCGTAAGTTGTCGTACATTTTCGGTGCAATAGCCACCATACTCAGGATTTTAACTCCATTCTTCGTATCATTGGGATAAAATCCGGATAAAATCCACCCAAGTTCTGTGTTTTGAGCGATTATTCCGTTCTGTAGTCTTTCGAAACCCTGTAGTAATATTCTGCTATATTCTTGGGCACCTAGTATTATGTCAACTGGTCCCTTTTTATAGTAAGTTGGGTCTGCTATAATTGCATTATCCAAGATTTTTTCTTGTAATTGTTGTAAATCATTCCTTGGTAATGAACTTGTTAGTTTCGGTAGTACTATTAGCGTTACTGGCAGTTTGTAATCGCTAGAGTGTCTTGGTTGTAAAGTAATGTTAATTGTATAATTTGACGTTTTTGGTTTTTCGTCTCCGATACCTTTTATTTCGGCTTGGATTTTTTGTCGTGGGTAAGACAATAATTGTGCTACTTCTTCAGTACAAAATGACGCTTCTGATCCTTGATCACATAACACTCTCAACAACTGCGGCATCCCATCATACGAGGTGGTTCTTACTATGGCAGTAGCTAGTAAAGTTGTATTTTTAGCATCGGAGTTAGTTGCTGATAAGTTTGATGTCGCTATATTTTGCGACCTCTCTGTCCCTGTATTTCTTGGTATGTATTTTTTAGTGTTATCACTATTTTGAAACGGCTTAGATTGATGTAATAATGCGTTGTGTCCCTTATGTTGACAAATGTCACATTGTTTATAAACTGTACTCATACAATTTCTCTGATCATCATGATTTAAGCAACGTTTGCACATTCTTTTTTGCGCGACGGCCTTGTATCGGTCGTTAACGCTTAATGCCTTGAAACTAGGGCAATAATGAATCATATGATCATTCTTTTGACAATACCAACAGCGTATATCTTTCTGATGTTTGTTTATTACGTGATAGTTGACTATTAGTGTATTGTGTAGACCCGTCAAAAGACTTAAGGCAATTGAAACGGTTCTCCATGAATTTCATCATCTCGTCAAAGGATTGTAATTTATTTCGGTTTTGCAGTTGATCTTCATATTTCGTATTTGTTTCTTCGTCGTAACATTTTTTTATGCTGCCAAAGTAGTTTGTAGTAATATATTGATGAGTTGACAACACCTCCTGTTCTTGTAGTCTCAAGTAGTTTTCTTGAACTCGCTGAAAAACGTGGTCTAACGTTTTTTTCTTTTCGCTGATGTATTTTTCTGTTTTCCTTGTGGGCGAGTCCTTTTTTATGTTTGACAAAACCCTTTTAATCTCGTTGTAGTCCGCCTCCTGGCTCCTGACTAGTTCGTTAATTTCTTGTATCTCCATAGTGCTCTTCTTTCTTCTTCCCTAACGGCCCTACCCTAGTAGTTAAGTCTGTACTAGTGGTATCTGCGCTCTTGTTATATCTGTGTGACTTCTCAATCAACTGGTTAAACCCGCTTGTGGGAGGCCAGTGACCGATCCGCAACGAGAGGCTTTCTTACAGAATACCCTAGTACAATGTACTTCAGATTACTGAAAACTGATGCTTTGTTGAGTACACCAGCCCCCAGCTCCCCGAAGCGTCAGTCTGTCAAAATCAATCCCTACATACCTAGTGTGATAGATAAATATATAAATAAGTTCAGGATGTCTGCACCATGCGACCTAAGGTTACAGACGGATGGTAGACAGGATTTCCAGGTTCGGGAAGGGTACACTCACTGCCAGTCCCGCAGACTCACGAGACTGATCAGAGATGGCTAAAGGTGTCTTGGCCACAGTGAGGGGTAATGAGACAAGAATATAAAATTCAAATCTGATTTATTGATAACATGTTGCAGCTTATATACTACAATTACTTAACACACACTATTACATAAATTCTTAGTGTTCTATACGTGTGAGATGCAACCAAATCAATATTTTAACTGGGCCGCGCGTGAGCCGGGCCGAGTGCTGAGTCAATGTCCAAAGGTAACATTGAACATATTCCTCTTGTATCTGATGGGGTCATGTGCAGTCCTACCTACATGACAGAGTTTTAAATGATCCGAGTGAAACAGTTTAGAATCTGTCACTATAAAACTGTTCCATCAAGGAGGAAAAGTCGTTTGTATTATATTAATTTGTGGTGTTAATAAATGTGTTCCATCCATATAGTCTCTTGATTCCAATAGGTTATGGGCCCAGCTCAAGGCTCCATAAACGCCTAGAAGCTAGAACACTATAAATACGAGTGTCTTAAAAAGGTGTCAGTTGTAAAAAATTGTCATGGCAGAAAGAAGTACATTCAGGTTCAATTTGTGGAATTAGAAAATTGAACGGTGCTGAGGACTTCGCCAATTGAGGAGCGTTTTCATAAACAAACAAAAACTCAAATTTGTTTTTTTTGTCGTTTCGTACTCCGTTCCTATAGGGTTCCATGAGGGTCTTAACTAATTGTCTGTAAACGATACATAAGTCAATCATAAAGTACAGCGAAGTGCTTTAGTTTTTTCAAATTGATACATCTACATAGAACGAATTTCTTCAAAACGATATAATATATCAAACGTACATATTCATATTTTTGTTTGCTGTCTCTTTCTAACAAAATCTGGTGGTTAAGCATTAGTATTTAAATTATTTTGATTGTGTACTTCAAAATTATTTGAATAAATTAGGAGAAGTATACCGCAAGGACAAGAAAAAGAATGTGAAACTTGAACTGTACACCGATTCTGGCAGTAGTCAAAATAAAATTTTCATTATGTCAGCCATGCTGGCAAAGGTGTCAGCAGAACTGACGGGGTTCGCTAGGGCCGATGCCTCCCGGGGTCGCGGGAAAGTCCGAAAGGGATACCGTGGCAACTGAAGGAGCACGGTTGCGTGTTAGTCAGTAAGAGTCTGATACGCCCTCCCGCTCCGCTCAGAGCAGGAGAAGTTATTTGATAAATTCCTACCAAAAAAAAAAAGCCATGCTGGTAAATTTCATGGTTTCTAGTAAAGTTTTTAATAAGCTGTCCCACGTTTTCCCTATTCGAGGCCATAGCTTTATGCCTCCTGTTAGAGTAT
This sequence comes from Agrochola litura, assembly GCA_949152395.1. Taxonomy (NCBI): domain Eukaryota; kingdom Metazoa; phylum Arthropoda; class Insecta; order Lepidoptera; family Noctuidae; genus Agrochola; species Agrochola litura. Next base: position 236,140 of record OX424497.1, read on the forward strand.
TTGGAAGGGTTGAAAAGGACTACCGTCGACGTGAAGTTATTGCATCGCCAAATAAATACTTTTCAATTTTAAATAAACATGGCCATGTCAACGAATGGAGTAAAGATTGGTTTAGTTATGTTATGATATGAAAGCTAAGGCCAAAGATATGATAAAAGCAAAACTTCCATTTAAAATAAGCCAAACACGAATAATACACTATACTGTAGTTGGATCCAGCGCTATAAAAAATGTTGAAGTTGGTGTTCAAGATGTATATTCTGCTGAGCCAGTGACAGTTGAAGTTAAGAAGAAAGGCGTTCAATCTTTCTTGCAATTCGACTGTGTTCAGTTGCCTAAAAGCAACATGGTTTCTTCAAAAAAGAAAGCAGATGTTGAAATTTACTGAAATTCTGATGATTCTGATGCTCAGACATTAACAAAATTATGTTGGAATCACAATTACGGGAAACGGTTCCGTACAAAATGTGTCATAAGAAAAATAAATGTTTATCTTTAAAAAGTTTGATTTTAAAACAAATAGGTAAACACATTACATTTAACATTTATTTAAATAATTAGGTACCTATTGGTGTAGTTCAGGACGCAAAGTAGCGTATTTTTCTTAACTTTATTCTGATATAGAATTATTCAAAACGAGCACTACCTATCCTGAGTGCGAAACAGCGCGTTCTAACGTGTATTTCCGAGCAGAGGATCGAGGATTAGCGGTGCGGGGCGCAAGGTGGGGACGGTTGAGCGAGCGAGATAGTGCGGGGAATCCCCTGAAAGACATTAATGTGTAGGTATGGCGCTGGACTTGCTGGGCTTTTTTTTTGTGTGGGAAATTATCAAATAACTTCTCCCGCTCTGGGTGGAGCGGGAGGGCGTGTCAGACTCTTACAGACTAAAACTCACCCGTGTTCCTTCAGTTGCCATTTTGCCGGAGGCCACGATTTCTCTTTCGGCCTTATTCGCAACCCCGGCAGGCATCGGACCTAGCCGACCCCGTCAATTCTGCTGACATCTCTTTGAGGCGCGCGTGGAACACAACGCGCCGGGCCTGGTCCTTATCGGGCGGCGAGCTACCCATTGCTCACCGTTCGCAAGCCCGCGCCTACGGTGGCCGGAAATCGGCTCTCGATTCCCGACGCCCTGGGCGTCTCAGTAGGGTAGAATTGGGGGTTCTGTATCATTTCTTCCTCGCTCCGCTCGGAATATGATCCAGAACCCCCAATTCTCCACACATCGAAATGTGATCCAGAAACCTCAATTTTCCACACATCAGAATGTGATCCAGAACCCCCAATTCTCCACACATGGAAATGTGATTCAGAACCCTCAATTCTCCACACATACAATACAATCGGTCTGTGATACTGTTTGCAGATTGAATATTGTATTTCATTCTACAGGGTGACGCTGAACTGGTACAGTGGAACAAAATTATTGCATTCGCTTAGTGATAATATAAACAGCAATATCAAGTTCGACCGCTGCGTTACATCGAAATTATGCGGTGCACATCTTGTGTTCCTATATCCACTGATGAATTAATTATATTTGACGAAGTGTACCGACTGTTCACAGGTAGAACTAAGTATGCGATTTGCAGTATCTCAATTCGCTTGTACATGTATGTCTAAAGATGATAGCCGGTTATAGAATCTTAAGATAGGATTTATCTACATCGATTACATCGACTACCTAATACGAAAATTATGCTTGCTGAATATAGGATAAAAGAGTAATTGGAATTTAGATGCTCCTCTGCAAATGGAATAGACTGGAATGCTGACTTTTCAATCTAATAAACCCCTAATACGGATTTATCTATTCAATAGATATCACTTTTCATCTGAAGGGACAATATAATAGAAAACTGCGAACATGCTCTGGCCACGACACAACCTGATGGTGCTAGTCCATGAGCCCAGCACCGCAGAAGTAACAAGCTACTAAATAATTTATAGTGGACCCATCTATCCTATCTTCTAATAAAAGTACAAAGAAAGAAAGAAAAACATTTATTTGGACACAGTTCGTGAAACACAAAACACAAATAACACAGTGAAAAAAAAAAAAATGTAAGTATACACCTATAAAGAACAAGTTGTATAAGTATAAAACTTCCTTTTTAGAATTTCATCGCAGGTATCCGTGACGATGTGGCGCCGTTTTCTAAATTGGGAAAGTATGGAATTTGATTATATGTGTAAGCCACCCAAGGACCATCGTAAATCTCCCAATCTTAAAAGCGATCCAGTGTTTTGTCACATTTTCGACGACACGTATGGCGCATTGATTAAGAGGTCATCTCGCTGCATCACAATGTAAATATTAGTTTATAAACGTGCTGTAACTAAATGCGCCAACTGTCGCGGGTTCGATTCCCGCACGGGACAAATAAGTATTTGTTCCGGTCTGGATTTTGTTTTCATGTTTTATTTTTTTTCCATTATTTAATTTAATATAAATAATACATACAGTTCTATCATTAATTCCATTACCGTAATAAAATAATCCCGCGTCAGCAATTTGCAGCTTATTGTTCTGAGAGAGTACATACCACTTCCTTTTTAGAAAATCGTCTCAGGTATACGCGACAGAGCGACGCCGTCGACAAATAAGGAAAGTAAGGATGCAATCATATTGAGTAAGTACCAATCAATGAATTTTAGACCCTATTTGCTGATGACATAGAACTAATTTTTAGCATACATGTCAAAATCGCTTTCTAACTTTGTGAGCGATTTCTTACTGTAACCACCGCTTTAAAAATGTAATCTATAAATATGACTGCATTTAATCATTTCATTTTAATTAGTGCGCATCCCGGGTACTTGCAGCTTTTCTTTTTTTTCAATATTATTGTGAACAATAGTGCAACAAGTATGTGCGTATAACTCTACAATTATTATTTATATCGAATAATAATTAATTGAACTTGTGAGTGAAATTTATTGGTGTTCTTCCTTTTAGGTCAACCAATCCCTTCGATTCTGACTGTGAAATACCAGCATCTCAGCCAGCACCATCGGCACAGAAAAAGAAGGCAGGGAAAAAGGCTGCTGGCAAAAGAAATAAACCTGCAATAAAGAAAATTACCAGCGCTCCAGTGGTAAAATCTAACTTTTTTGGGTCCGACACGGAGTCGGACGTTGATTTGCCGACGCCATCGACATCGGTCAAAAAAAGGAAGCAGTCGGATTCAGAGGTATGCTGAAGTTTTTTATTTGCAAATACCTTTTTAATTTTTATTTAAAAATAATGGAAAATTAAAATTAAAAGGATCCACATTACAAATAAACAATAACATACATTTGTTTATTTGTAATGTGGATCCTTTTAATTTTAATTTTCCATTATTTTTAGGGTTCCATACCTCAAAGGAAAACGGAACCCTTATAGGATCACTCGCGTGTCTGTCTGTCTGTCAAAGCCAAAGACTGACTAAGATATTCTAAATACGATTCCCTGATCAGTTAAAATCTATGAGTCAATACATTTTGAAGGTGGTTTTCATGCTTTTTCTTTTTTAATTGTTCTAATGATAATCATTTCTAATTTCAGAACGAGCAAGAACTTGGCGGTGAACCCATCCGAGCGGCTGCACTGCGGAGCTTCTTATCAAGACGTAGCGGTTCCGGTTATACACTCCAGCGGGATCCCACCCGGCAGGGCAACTACTACGTGGAACTGCGTGTTTACAACGCTCGGGACGCGGAGGCGCTCAGCACCGACCGCTGGAAACGGGCACTAGTTACCTTCAAATCGGCTGTTGATGACAGCAGTCCGGTATGGAAAGCAGTCACAAAACTTGTGACCGCTGCTAAAGAAGATTATCAGAAGATACAGCCCATACTCTATCAGTCTAACGTATTTTAAAATTAGGTAAGCGTCTTACCCCCAATTTAAAGGACTCCTTAATTTTGTTTTGCTCTTTTAATGATTATGCCTATTATATTTTATCATAAACTTGTTTAAAAACCTTTTTTTTTTACATTTAAAGGGTCTATAATATAATGGCATACCTATACTTTTTCTTTTCATAATTATAATTGCCCATATTTTCATTTATTGTTGAATTGTTGTCTCCACATTGTATAAATTGTATAGACAGATGTTTGTAACGATCACTTTATAAGTCTAATCTATATTTTATATTGTTTGAATTTAAGTAAGTACCTACCTGCGCCATGAATTCTATAATTGTCTTTCTTTTTAATGTTTGTTTCCTCAGATAATTGTAATGAAATATAATCTTACATAGGTACTTACTTATACATATTTTTATTTTTTTAATCATTATTTGTATGATTTCTTTCAGTAAGCCAAAAAACTAAAAACTAAAAACCAAAAACTAAATACCAAAAACCAATAAACTCGAATTAATGAATCTCAAAGCTTAAAATTCTAGACCAGTAATTATGACCTTGAATCTTATGCTTTAAGTACATAAAAAAAATTTAGATCAGTAATTCGGACCTTTAACCTTAATCTTGAAGTAGTTAAAAATTCTAGACCAGTGTTTTTGACCTTGAAGTACCTAAATCAAAACTCTTAAAACAATTTTACGTCAAAATAAATATGAGTATAAAACATATATTTTGGTGAATTTAAGGTTAAATTAATAGGTTATAATCTATATTTTATATTGTTTGAATTTAAGTAAGTACCTGCGCCATGAAGTGTATAATTGATATTTCTTTTTAATGTTTGTTTCCTCAGATAATTTTAATGAAATATAATCTTACATAGGTACTTACTTATATATATTTTTATTTTTTATTAATCATTATTTGTATGATTTCTTTCAGTAAGCCAAAAAACTAAAAACCAAAAAACTAAATACCGAAAATCAATAAACTCGAATTAATGAATCTCAAAGCTTAAAATTCTAGACCAGTAATTATGACCTTGAATCTTATGCTTTAAGTACATTAAAAAAATTCAGATCAGTAATTCAGACCTTTAACCTGAATCTTGAAGTAGTTAAAAATTCTAGAACAGTAATTTTGGCCTTGAAGTACTTACCTAAATCAAAAAACTTAAAACAATTTTAGGCCAAAATATAAGTATAAAACATATATTTTGGTGAATATAACTAAGGTTAAATTAATAGATTATAGTCTATATTGTTTGAATTTAAGTAAGTACCTGCGCCATGAAGTCTATAATATTGATCTTTCTTTTTAATGTTTGTTTTCTCAGATAATTTTAATGAAATATAATCTTACATAGGTACTTACTTATATGTTTATATTTTTTATTTTTATTAATCATTATTTGTATAATTTCTTTCAGTAAGCCAAAAAACTAAAAACCAAAAAACTAAAAACCAATAAACTCGAATTAATTAATCTCAAAGCTTAAAATTCTAGACCAGTAATTATGACCTTGAATCTTATGCTTTAAGTACTTTAAAAAAACTCAGATCAGTAATTCGGACCTTTAACCTTAATCTTGAAGTAGTTAAAAATTCTAGAACAGTACCTAATTTTGGCCTTGAAGTACCTAAATCAAAAAACTTTAAACAATTTTAAGATAAAATAAATATAAGTATTAAACATATGTTTTGGTGAATATAATTAAGGTTAAATTAATAGATTATTGCTTTACTTTTTTGTATTCAACATAAACAAACATGAAATTTTGTCCACATTGTAAGGTTTATGTCCAAAAATATTCATCACATAAGAAAAGTAATATACATAAATCAAACTGTTTGTTGAGTACTGAATTTGATAATGTGCAAATAATAGCTACTGCTTTCAAAAATAGAATTGCTAGTTACAGATTTAATCCAACAAGTTTAGATAACATATCACCAGAGATATTTTTATCAGATATTTCTAGCACGATTTACAAGATTATTGAGACATTGCGATTGAAACATCGAGCGATTAAGATACAATTTGAGCTTTTTGTATTGTACAAGTTGCCTAAAAATGAAGAATTGTCTTTGAAATCTTTCAATACAAAGTATTATGTGATAATTCAGAATACTAATATAAAATTATTTTTTGAAGATTGCGTGCAAAAAATGCTGTATAAGTGCACAGAATTTGAATTATCAGAATCTGGTTGGGCTATAGAGTCGATTAATCATTTAGAAATGAATATAGTTAAGTATAATCCCTTAAAAGCTGGCAGTTACATTTCTTTACCGATAAAAATTCTTAAAACAAAGTCATGTCTTAACATTTGCAATAAAGATAGACATTGTTTTCTCTGGTGTATTGTAGCACATATGTATCCAGTACGGTATAACAGTAATAGAGTTTCATCATATCCACATTACTCTAAATTATTAAATTTAAATGGTATGTCTTTCCCACCAACATTTGATGACATAAAACAATTCGAAAAAAATAATCCACATATAAGTGTAAATGTTTATGGTTTAGAAAAAAAAAATACTATTACTGGACCATTATACAAAACTTTACAACGGAAACTGACCCATGTAAATTTATTATTAATTCAAAAAGGAGACAAAAATCATTTCTGTTTAATAAAAAATATTGCGCGATTAGTTCATGATCAACTAACAAAACACAAATCTAAAATTCACTTATGTGATGAATGTTTTATATACTTTGATTCAGAGGCAAAATTAGATAATCATAATTGTGCACGAATGCAAACAGTGCTCCCAGAAGAGAATAGCAAGCTTCGGTTTTCCAATTATATAAGGACTCAAAGAATTCCTATTGTTATTTATGGAGACTTTGAAAGCTTACTTCGAGAATATTCAGATAAAAATAAAAGTCAGTATGTCGAAAACATACAAATTCATGAAGCAACTTGTTTTGCCTATTATATATGCTGTGAAACTAATCCAGAACTTAATAATTTAGTATCTTATCGAGGCCCAAATTGTTCAAAAAAGTTTGTAGAATCTATTGCTAAGGATTTAGAAAGTTTATATGACATTTTATCTTTGCCTAGCGAAATGTCCCCGTTGAATGATGAAGAGCTTCTTTCATTTAAGACTGCTACAGTATGTCATATTTGTAAAGAATTTTTTTCTAATAATGACCGTATCGTTCATGACCACGATCATTTCACAGGTAAATATCGCGGTCCAGCTCATAATTCATGCAACTTAAATAATAAGTCTGTAAAATTTATTCCCATAATATTTCATAATCTTTCGGGATATGACTGTCATTTATTTATAAAAGAACTTTCAAGTGTTTGCGGTCGAATCAATTTAATTCCAAGAACCAAGGATAAATATATTTCTTTTACTAAATTTTTCCCATTTAATTCTCAGAAAGTAGCCCAATTAAAATTCATAGATTCTTTTAATTTCTTAAGTTCGAGTTTAGACAACTTAGTAAAAACACTGGACTCCAATGATTTAAAGCATTTACACTCATTTTTCACTGATGAAAATTTATTTAGACTGTGCCTTAGGAAAGGCGTGTATTGCTATGATTATATAGACTCCTGGGAACGATATGCGGAAACTCGGTTACCAGATCGCTCAAATTTTTATAATAAACTCACATCCGATACAGTGTCTACTGACGATTACGATCACGCTTTAAATGTGTGGGCTAAATTTGGTATTACGAATTTAGGCGAATATACTGATTTATATTTGAAATGTGATGTCTTACTATTGTGTGACATATTTGAGAAATTCCGATCTATGAGTTTATGTCATTATGAGCTTGACCCTTGTCATTATGTTTCATCACCGTCATTAAGCTGGGACGCTATGCTCTTGCTAACTAAAGTAGAATTAGATTTAATATCTGATATAGAAATATATCAAATGCTAGAAAAAGGTATCAGAGGAGGTCTTGCTCAATGTTCGCTGCGACATGCAAAGGCTAATAATAAATATTTGCCAGACTATAGCGAAAAAGAACCCAGCACATTTTTAGTTTACTTAGATTGTGTCAATTTATATGGTCATGCTATGACACAAAGACTTCCCTGTGGAAATTTTAGATTTTTAACAAAATCTGAAATAGCTTTATTGGAAATTGCATCCGTTTCTGCTGATAGTGACGAAGGGTACATACTTGAAGTTGATATTCATTATCCTCCTGATATACATGACGAGCATTCTGATTTACCATTTGCGCCAGAAAAATTATCCGTTCCTATTCCATGTGATAGCAAAAACACAAAACTAATTGCTAATCTGTATGATAAATATAGATATGTCATCCACTATATTCACTTACAAGAATGTTTAAAGAATGGTCTTATATTATTAAATGTCCACAAAATTCTAGCATTTACTCAAAAAAACATCTTAGAACCCTACATAAATCTTAATACAGCACTCAGACAAAAAGCTAATTCAGATTTCGAAAGAGATTTTTTCAAGAAGCAAAATAATTCAATATTTGGTAAAACGATTGAAAATAAAAGAAAACAAGTGAATGTTAAATTAGTTAATGTATGGAAAGATGACTTTAATAAGACAAATAAAATAAAGGGGGCAGAAAAATATGTGAGCGCCCCTAATTTTAAAAATATGGCTATTATTTCAGAAAACCTTGTTGCTATTCAATTAGAGCCTGCTAAAGTTGTTTTAGATCGACCAATATACATTGGTTTTACAATACTGGAATTAGCAAAACGTCATTTGTATCAGTTTCACTATTCTGTTATGAAGAAAATATATAAAGATGACATAAAACTTTGTTATACTGATACTGATAGTCTCTTGTATATAATACATACTGATGATTTTTATAAAGACATGAAACAAAATATAAAATATTTTGATACTAGTAACTTTAAAGAAAATAATATTTATGGTATTCCGAAAGCGAATAAACAAATACCTGGCTATTTTAAGGATGAAATGGGTGGAGATGTCATTACTGAGTTTATTGGTTTGAGGGCTAAATTATACTGTATAAATAGTTTAAACAATACAATTAAAAAAGCTAAAGGAGTTAAAAAACCTGTTTCTAATAAACTCACGATTGAAAAATATAAAAATACTTTGATTAATGACATAAATCTCAGAGATACTATGTATGTCATTCGATCTAAAAATCATAAGTTATATACACAGAAAATTAATAAATTAGTACTTAATGGAAATGATGACAAACGTCAGATAAAAAATAAAATTTATACTATGCCTTGGGGTCATCATCGTACTATGTTTTAAGCTGTTATTTTTGTTATCTACTATTTACTTTCTTTTTATGTTTATAATGTTATATTATTGCATAAACAATATAATCTCATGAATTATAATATTTCTTGTTTCATTTTTCATAAGATAATATTTTTGTAAAATCTAGAAATTAAGTCATTATTGTATTTTTTTTTTGTGATGAAATAAATAGGTATCTTGTATTCAAATAAATGTGTTTTACTATCTTATTTTACTACCCATGCAGTCTGACACAAAATGAAACTAGTCAAGTTGAACATTATAATATTTATTAAACTTTTACATTCATTATTATATTCTTACATGAAAAAGACTTAAATATTACAAAAAACATTATTAAAAATAATCAAAAATATTCTAATTATAAAGTAAAATTCATTAAACATTTGTTATAGCTAATAAACACACACTTACATGTTCACAATCACAAAATAAACTGTTCGTATTACACACATTTAATACTGCTTATTACTAATTTTCTTCACTATTTTGCCGACTAGATGCTCAGTTTCATCCAAAATATCATCATAATCATCTTTTACAAGGTACTGGATGCTTACGTCAGCGCTATCATCAACATCATTATCAATGTCACAATTTTGTTTATTGTCTTTGTCACATCTGGTAAGATCATATATATGTATTTTAATCAAATGATGGGGTTTTCCTGTCTCCTTCCGAATAACGTAAGATGAAGACTGTGTAGGAGACTTTTTTATGACCTTCTTATTAATATTAGATTTCTTTCTTTTAGGGTCTTTAGTTTCCCCAGATTTCTCTTCCGTTTTTTCATTTAAATACTCCTGATGCGCTAGTTCTGCTTCTGCAGTATAAAAAGTTTCCCTGTCTTGTGCAAAAAGAAATGGATTTCCAAGAGCGTAGGTGTTGTCTGGACAAAGATTATTCGTCTCCTGTAATAAAATAAAATAATTATAACATAGTTAAACATAATAATTAAACTGTTTGTCTCTGCATCACTCAAAGGTTGACTGATAGAAAATGCTTATGGCATTAAGTCCGCTTCTGTACATTAAATTCAAATCATTCTTGTAATTCAATTTAAAATGTTTCAAATAACGATAAATTAAATACGCACCGCAAAAAAAGCACTCTCCACAGGACTATACGATGGGGAGACGGACATAATTCTGTAAAAAAAGGAAGAAAAGTTAAACATAAATTCTAATATAAAATCTAAGTATTGATGAATCTTAATTATAGAAATACTGACCGTGAAGATTGAATTCAATTGTAATTCAGTTGTGTAGGTCCTACTTGTTGGAGCAATAGTAGTCAAATGAACTATGTGCCTGCTTCACTATATTGAAACTGTCTTTGGTTTGCTATGATGTGTGATAATATTATTATGTTCATATTAAAGGGATAAAGTTACTTACCATATAAGTCTTGTATATATATGAAGGTCAGCAAAGAAATTAAGTAATAAACAAGATGAAGTTGATCAAACAACCCATATCTCTGAACGTTAATAATATAAATTTTAGTGACTCTGCTCACCAAATCAAACACAGCATTTTACTGCCTAACACAATTCGTTGTGTAATTTGCGGTCCTTCAAACTGTGGTAAAACAAACGTAATGATCAGTTTGCTTCTGCATGAAAATGGACTGAAATTTCAGAATCTTTATCTTTACTCCAAAACAAGTTTTCAGCCAAAATATCGTTTTCTAAGCGAAGTATTAAGAAGAGTACCTCAAATAAAGTTCTACGAGTTTAATGATAATAAAGATGTAATATCTCCGAGTGAAGCTTTAACTAATTCTGTATTTATTTTTGATGATGTGGCATGTGAAAATCAAATAAATATCCGCAATTATTTTTCTATGGGTAGACATAAGCAAATTGATTGCTTCTATTTATCACAAACTTATTCAAAAATTCCGAAACAATTGTTACGTGATAATGTTAATTTTCTTATAATATTTAAACAAGACGATGTGAACTTAAAGCACATTTATGAAGAACACGTCAGCTCTGATTTATTATGGAATCAGTTTAAAGATATTTGTAAAACAGTTTGGAAAACCCCTCATAATTTTTTAATTATTAACAAAGAGTCTCCTATAAATAAGGGAAGATACAGACAGAATTTCGATACTTTTTTTTACTTCGAATGAAGTTTTATATTTAAACGAATTTCATAGAAATATAAGTTTAGTGCTATTCTATCCTTAGCTGAATTCAGTTGTTATAAAGGAAGATGGAGAAAACAATTAAAATGGAGTTAATGAAGTCTGTTGACACCATAAAAAATAAAATGAAACAAATAAAAAATCAAGAACATGAAATTAACATGTCACTTGATAAAATGCTAAAACCTGTAACAGATCCTCTTAAAGCCTTAGTTGACTCAAATAGGTTTGTAAAAAATGTAAAAAATATAGAAAATACTACTCTTACTAATACTGAAGAAATTGAAACGGAGGAAAATAATACTAGTTCATCTACCAAGATCAGTGACTATTACGATCCAAAACGAAACTCTACACAACTTGTTGAACGAAATACTACAACGGAATTAGCAGATAATTTAGAAATGTCATTAGAGGGTGATGATATCTATGGTATTTATGATGGTATTTCCATACCATTTGGAATTAGAAGCGAAAACAAAACTTTATTGATGGGTAATTCAAAAATATCATTTTCTAAAATCGATAGTTTGAATAATGATACTTTAATTATGATTAAAATTGGCAACAAATCTTACAATTTAACATCTGGCCTGAAAGAACTTTTACTTCGAAGAAAACCTGATTTAAAGTTAGTTTCGAATGAAGATAAACTTGTCTATAAGGATATGTTACATCATACAAATGCCCATAAGAGAGATTTTAATCCCAAAGGTCAAATAAAGGGTGATAAAGGTGTCAAATATCGTGAAATAATCAAACCATTATTTACCGAAACGTCAGATGATAAAATTGATTCTAAATTTGGAGGAAACTTACCAAAACTAAAAAAATATAAAAACAACACTGACTTGGTGTATTGGGATGATCCTAATGAATTGGTGGAGAGATTAAAATTATTAGTCGCTTCAAGAGATGCTGGCAATACAAATCATGATAATGAAATTCTATCTATAATTGAAGAATTAAAAGAATCTAACATAATTAAGGCATAAATACTAGCAATGATAAATATTTATTTTAGTATTACAGACTCATTCATCATGAGCATTGGCAAATTTAGTCACTGAACAAGTTCAGAAAAAATAAAAACAAAAAACATACACACGAAAAAAAAAACATCTGCGATATGAGTAAAGCAGATGTGGTAAATGAGATCCATAAAAATGCAAGGCTAAACTTCCCACGAAGAAATGTTGTTATGAAGGATATAGATGATTTATGGCAAGCGGACTTAATTGATATGCAATCAATTTCTAAGGAAAATAAAAACTTTAGATTTATTCTTGCTGTTATTGACACATTTTCGAAATATGCATGGACCTTTCCTCTGAAAAGTAAAAACAAAGAAATTGTATGTAGCAATTTTGAGCGTTTATTGGAAAAAGGGCGTATCCCCAAAAATCTGCAAACTGATAATGGGACTGAGTTTTATAATAATAATTTTAAAAAACTTATGACATCTTATCACATTAATCATTATTCAACCTTCTCAACAAAAAAAGCTTCAATAGTTGAGCGATTCATCAGAACATTGAAATCTAAACTGTATAAAGAATTTAGTTTAAAAGGAAGCTATAACTGGATAGATAATACCCTCAATAGTGTTATGGATAAATACAATCACACCTACCATCGGACAATTGATGAAATTCCGGCAAATGTGGATAATATTAATAAGAAACGTATATTAGAAAGATATGAAAAGCTGGTAAGAATCAATAGTATGTATAAAAGTAAGTTTAAAATTGATGATTATGTGCGTATCAGTAAGTATAAAGGAACATTTGAAAAAGGATATACTCCTAACTGGTCGACAGAAATATTTAAAATTCGAAAAATACAAAATACAACTCCTATCACATACTTACTTGAAGATTCAATCAGAGGTCGGCCTATTTTAGGAGCATTTTATGTACAAGAGCTACAAAAGGCAAAACATTCTAATGTATATCTGGTTGAAAAAGTTCTTAGAAGAAAAGGAAACAGGGTTTTGGTAAAATGGTTAGGTTTGCCGTCTGCTGAAAACAGCTGGATTGATAAGTCAAATATATTATAAAAATTATATATTTATAAAGTATTCAATCTATAATTGATCAGTCTTATGATGTGTATTGGAGAGCGTAGTCTTCTCAATTGGCTTATAAATAATTTACCATTTGAATTACACTTACCAGGATACAATTATTGCGGTCCTGGTACTAAATTAATTAAGAGAATTACACATGGAGATAAAGGTATAAATAAATTAGACGAATATTGTAAAGAGCACGATATTGCTTATCATAAATCATCAACTTTAAAGGATCGACATATAGCAGATTTAGTTTTGTTAAAAATGTCAAAAAAGCGGGCAGTTGCGTCTGATGCAAGTGTCGGTGAAAAATTCGCAGCGCATTTAGTAAGCAAAGCTATGTTAACAAAAATTAAAACGGGTGCTGGCCTAAAAAGTCGTGGTCATAATAAAAAGTCTTCAAAGAAAATTACGTCTGGCAATGGTTTTAAAAATAAATTAAAACATGTAATTACTAAAACGAAAAGACATATACAAAAATTAAAACCAAAAGGC